>JBCEWC010000409.1:0-58527 GCA_038996855.1 Solanum aculeatissimum | reverse complement strand
ATAAGCTAAAACTCTATACACTAAATCATCTACTATATAAGTAAATGGACACATAAACGATTATATGATCTATTAAATTTTTTATTAAACATTGAATGAACAATTATTCTATAATAAATATTATATCTAAACTCATTGTTAATATTATATATTCCATGGTTAATAGTACATATCCCAATAGGTACATGGTCTAGGTGAATGGAGAGTGTTAGTTATGATAGGATTTGATCGATTCCGATATTTTCGATATGACGTCTGAAATTAAAACAGTAACAGAATATAAAAAATCAACATATACGAGTTTCTGAATATATATAATCCTAAAAGTGTAATGAATTTAGTAGTTCATAATCTCTTGTTCAAGAAATCATAATTAAAAAAAAGAATCATCAAACTACTCACACATGGGCGAATGTATGAAGATCATTATTACGTTGGATTCAACGTTTTCAACACAATATTTGAACGTGTATATGAAAAATCACTAAAATTCCAATGTATATAAAATTTTAAAAGTACGATAAATACATAAAGATCGAAATCATCGAACATAAATCACACGTAACCCCATAATCCTCAAATAGTTATTAATAACATTACATAAGAGATGGTTAATCTAAACAAATAATTAAAACTTCCATCAATTAACTCTCTTACAATCTAATCTAATTTCTCCATTAGTCCCTGTTAATGGACTAATATTCCCCATATTAATCATTGACTCCACAAAGCTCTGAAAAAAGACATTTTGGTCCCTACTAAATGTTTTAACAATATTAGAAATTTCTAATGCACCCTTTGTTGAAAATAACTTTTGATCTGACTCCAAAACACCATTTTTATTTTGTAAATTTGCAAAATAATTATTATCAAATATATTTGGAGTTGTAAAATCAAGATTAGCCAAAGCAGTGCCACTTCCATTTTGTGGACATATTTTAATTAATTTGGCTAAATAATTAGTGTTTAATGTGGGATCAGGTTTTCCAGTACCATTAAAATTGTAAAGCCTCTCAATAAATAAACGACATTGGGCACGTCCAATTGTGTGAGCACCTAATGCCAAAAAACAAAAAAAACAAAAAATTAGCGACAACGAGATACGATTTATTTAAAATGAACAATTCATAAAAAGAAATTCTTCTGTAGAATTACGTGTATTCTATATTTACTTACGTTACCAATTGTCAATTCTTGTTTATTGTCATTGAGATTCATGTCAATGCAGATTAATACTAAGGTATTGTTTTTTTCTTTCTGATAGGTCAACTCATGAAAGAGGGAAATGCAATGGGCATTAGCGGTCTTTTTTGTTTCGCTTGGAATAATTTATGTCGTTAAATAGAAAAAATCTATCGTTAATTTTATTTAGCAATGGATTCGTAAATAATCTTATTACGAGCAATTTAGCGATAAATTACATAGCTAATCTTGACTTTTTGTAGTTATATTATAGAGTCGACGATTTATATAGTCGACCTAACTTGTTTAAGATTGAAACATAGCTAGTTGATATTGTGAAAGTGTTTAATATGATAGCATTAAATTTCACGTCAAATATTTAATTTATGAGTGAAAAGTATTTATTGAAAGTTACTTATTAAAAATTAATAATAAAAACCATATGTTAGTAGTTGGAGCAAGTAACATTACTTGTTTATTTTTATACTATAATTTTACTTTTTTTTATATATTTATTTATAATTATCTTTTAGATGTTCTGATATATACCTGATAAGGCGACTAGATCAGTAATGTTAAGGCCAACATTACAAAACTTTGTAGTAATATTGTCTATGCCTTCAAAAGGAGAAGGAATAGAAGTATTAGCTCCTCCTTGATTTGCTTTTCTGCTGTCTCTTCTCCCTAATAACACATTCCATGAAGGACCTCCTGCCTGCACCACAATAAAAAATTAAAAATAAATTTAATAATATTGGTCGAGGTTTTGGATTTGTGTTTGAAAACTCACTTAATATGTATTATAGATGATTTATTCAGTATTCAGTAATTAAATTGTTTTTTAAAAAATTTATAAAATTTATAAATTTGAAATTCTAGCTTTGTCTCCGTTACTTAAAAGGATTTTTAAATATTTGATCAGTATCTTAAATAGTCGTGTAATAGAGCGATCATTTCACGTGATTCGGAGGCACTTGAGTCAACTACCGACGACTAGAGGAAAGTGAAATGGTAGAAGCGTCGGCTAGTCAGTCACAGATTATTTGACTTCCTTACGATGATTCAATGTTAATGACCTCGTTCAATCTCACTCAAAGGTCAATAAGTGTGTATTGGTTTCTCAAAAACAATGTCTCTTTCTTTTATTTTTTAGAATCGAACAAGATGATATGCTGAAACGGGTGCTAGCTTGAAAATCGTCGCAAAAAACAAAGCAAGGTTGTCGGTTGAGGTCTCACTAAACTAAGCATTCATAATAGTGTACTTTTAAAAAAAATTGACACGAATACGACATCAATTTGAGAAGTCCTCGAAAACATATTATACAAATATTTTGAATTTCAAAAGTAAACATCCAAATAAATAATGTTACGTACCAAAGAGACAGAGGATTGAGCAGCAAGAGCAAGAATATCAGCGCAAGAAACAACACCAGGGCAACAATTCTCGACAGCAACCTTAATGTCATCAACAACATTAAAACCCCTTAAGGAATTAACATTTGGAATTGCATCTTTCTCACTTTTTATATTTGTTGTTGCATTATTATCTAGCAATATTGATGCATCACAACCCTGATCATTCAACAGGAAAAAAAAATTAATAACCTTAAATTAACATTTCGAGTTTGAGATTTAAAATTTAAACATCATGATTCTAAGTTGACAGAATAATAGTCACTACAAAAATGCATTTTCTTTAGAGAAATAGATTTTAATTAATAGCAAAAATTATTTTCAGCTTTTAAACACCAATTTAAGGACTAACAAAATTCATATTTAATAAATTAACTAGAAGTAACTTTTCTTTTCTTATAATATGAAACTTTTAGTAAAGTACACTTAAAGAAATATTGGTCACACAAATAAATTAGCTAAACACAAATTGCTATTTTTTTTCAAATAACAAAAATTTCAAAGTAAGTCAATTTCGATATTTTGATCGAAGTGCTCAAAGTTCTTTCATCGTTGTCAATAAAAAAGAAATAGAAAATTCGATAAGAATATGTTAATAAATTTACATCGACAAAGCAATCATGAAAATGAAGTCGGATGAGGCTAGCACCAATACGTGCATCAGATTGCAAAGCTTCTTGAATTACATCTCGAACAATATTCGAAACATATGGACATTGATCATCATAAAAACTGGGATTCAACTGAGCATTTGCTTTGGAAAAAAGGCTCAAAACTACAAGCAAAGTGCATATTTTTGTTAAGAAATTAAAAGAAGAAGAAAAAGAAGTCATTTTAAACTTTTTTGGCCAAGAAAAAAACTATATATGAAGCTATAAATAATCTTTTGCTTCTTTTCATCTAGCTCAATAGCCTTAATATATAGGGAAAGGTTATACACAGACGGTTATTTCAATTAAGAGGGTTCAATATCTGAAAAAAAATAAGCAAACAAACTAGGCGAAGAGGGTTCGACATCTACTATATAAAGATAAAAAAATAATTTTAACTATGTATAAATAGTATAATTTTTCATCGAAGAGAATTCGAATGACCCCCTAGTCAGGCAACGACGAATCATATGATCCTAGGGATCGTTTGGTTTGTACTCCAAAATTATCTCAAAATTATAATTTTTAAACTAATCTATTTCTAAAATATCTCACTTTATCCCGCGAACCAAATCATTTTGGTGCATATAGGAAAAAAGTGCCTTCATTGACAACTTCAGACTTCTTAATCAAAAAAGGAAATTGGTGGTCTTAGGATATTTTGCTTTCATATGATTACTGTATTTCTTGTGATATTAGAAGTGCTATTACTATTCTTACAATATTTATTGTTTGTTAATTAAATAACGGCAAGAAAACAAATGTACTATTAATTTTTAGCAATATGATAATTATTATAACATTAAGTAAAAACTCAACAACTTGTTCAATTTTTAGTCTCAAAATTTTAGCAATAGAGTATTGAAAAGGATTCTCCATAATCAAAGGAAAATCAAAGTGTGGACCTTATTTGATGATTTTAACACTGAAAAAATTACTATTATTATTCCCTTAGTTTTAATTTATTTATCTATTTTTAATTTGATGTAGAGTTTGAAAAGGTAAAGAAAATATTTAAATCTTGTAGTCTTAAATTAATGATATGTAGAATGTATCATAATTATTTTTAATCTTATGGCCTTTAACATGTCATGTTAAAAATATTGAAGACCTTTCTATTTAAAATAAACTAAAAAAAAAGTACGACAAACAAATAATTAAAATAAAGAGAATGTTTTTTCTTGGGGTAGGGGATTCCCATTTGGTGTCTATTGGGGCTCGATTATATTGGAATTTAAAGCAGGAATCCTATATTAGAAGGTAAAACGCTCCTAAGAAAGACTACTTTGTTTTCGAAAAAGAAGTTGGAGAACTCAATAACTTTTGTCCAATTCTTAATAAGTTCACTTAATCTGTAACTTAAAAGAGCTACGAAATTCTAAACCTCTAAATTAAACTTCAAATTCTTGCCCCACCTTTAATTAGGATGGCTCAAAATCCAAAATATCTTGGTTGATTATTACTATTACATAGTTAGGTTGCACATAACTAAAATTAAGATTAAGTTAAAAGTATAGATTTGAGGTTCACACTTTTAATTACCCTATTAGATTAGTTGTTTGATTATACAAAGATTAAGAAATTATGAGCTTTGTCTTTACTTTTCTAACAATGAATAAACAGTATGAATTTCATAAAAAAATTAATTACTTTTAGAAGTTTATTATATCAAAGTGAATAATACAAATTCATGTTAATTAATAGCTGTAACTTTGCATGCAAATATTTTTAATTTAATCTTGCTTAAAATAATTATATAACTTTTTAAACTACCTCTATTTTTTTTCCAAATAAATATATAATAAATATTATTTTCAATTGGGCCTCTTCTTTTTAATAAAAATATTATTAGGGCTTGAAATTATAAATTAATAAAGTGCGGTTCGAAATTAGATGCATAATACAACACGGTCTTTTATTTTTCTTTTCCTTAAATATCTAACTTTTGTCCTTAAATATCAAACTTTTATTTGTGACAATATTCTAACAACTTGCTATGTGCGGCTTGAAATTGTAAGCTTCTTACTTTTCTAGTTTCGATTGCGGAGTCAGGATTCTAAATCGCAATATGTGTGATCACAATAAAGTGTAATATAATTATTTGTAATATGTGATCACAATAAAATGTAGTGTTGTGTGTTGCATGGTTTGAACCTATGACGTGTGCCTGTCACGTGAAAACGTTATGCTCTTACCACTAGACCATAGCCTCGCGGCAAAATTAGGGTTTGAGATTGTAAGTAAAAATAAACTAAACGGAAAGATGGACTATAAAGAGAAGAAGTTGTGTACCTTATAAAAAAGTACATGTTTAGGGGTCAACAAAAAATTATAATATTTAAATATGGTTAAATTTATTTTTATGAATATATAGCAGATTTTGAATCCTGGCTCCGTAATTGCTTGTGTTGTATTTCCAGAGGGAAGAATACAAGTAAATGCCTTCATAGTAACCCAATAACTTTTGCTTGTATGTATATTTATTTTTAGTTGTTGTTGGAACGCATAAACTTCAAATTCATGATTCACCTATGATTCTTGTGTATAGTGTATACTTGCTTTCTCTATACAATTTGCTAGTGATGGTCAATGGTGATATTTGTAGTTTTGTTTGTGATTGCTATTGAATTAGTTATGTATTGTGTTCTTCTATATCTTGTTGTGGCAGGGTGAGAAGTCATCTATCTTGCATTTTTCGACTTTGATCCTAGCTCTTTGTTGCCACAAACTTATTGTTTCAGGTTTTGTCCTGCAGGAAAATTGATTGGCAATGAGTACAAGTCGCGATTCTATCATGTCCAATCCAACAAACAACTCGAGCCTCGGAATTGACAAGCAGTACCTTGCTTCTCCCATTAAGAATGTGGTAGACAAGTATCAACTTATTCCAGAATTCCTTAAGGTGAGAGGACTGGTGAAACAGCACTTGGCCTCATTCAATTACTTGGTTAAGACGGATATAAAGAAGATTGTCCGTGCAAATCATGAGATAAGATCAATACGGGATCCTAGTATTTATCTTAGGTACAGAGATATCCGTATTGGTGAACCATCAACGATTTATGATGGCGTAAGGGAGAAACTAAGTCCACAGAAATGCAGGCTATCTGACCTTACATATGCTGCTCCAATTTATGTCACAGTGGACTACACAATGAGAAGTAAAGGACAGATATCAATGTTAACGCAGAAGGATGTTACTATTGGACGAATGCCTATTATGCTAAGAAGTTGTTCATGTGTGCTATATGAGAAAGATGAAGAACAACTAGCAAAACTTGGAGAATGTCCACTTGATCCGGGAGGATATTTTGTTGTCAAAGGCAGAGAGAAGGTAATTTTGATTCAAGAGCAGCTCTCGAAGAACAGAATAATCATTGATACAGATAAAAAAGGTTGTGTACAAGCATCTGTTATCTCCAGCACAGAAAAAACAAAGACCAAAACAATTATAAAAATGGATAAAGGAAAGGTATACTTGGAGTTGAATGCATTCAAAACCAAGGTCCCCATAATGGTTGTCATGAAGGCCATGGGAATGGAAAGCGATCAAGAGGTTGTGCAGATGATAGGAAGAGATCCTCGATTTAGTTCTTTGCTTTTGCCATCAATCGAGGAGTGTGCAGATCTCAAGTTGTATACACAACATCAAGCACTAGAGTTCCTCGAGAGTGACAAGATGCTTACAATGCCTTCTTATTCTACTGGTCCAGTTGAGAAGGGAGCCCGAGCTTTGAGTATTCTTCGTGAAACGTTTCTTGCTCATGTTCCAGTCCATCAACATAATTTCCGCAAAAAATGCATATATGTTGCAGTAATGATGAGGCGCATGATGGAAGCCATCTTAAACAAGGATGCAATGGATGACAAGGACTATGTGGGAAACAAAAGATTGGAGCTCTCTGGTCAGCTGTTATCTCTCCTTTTTGAGGATTTGTTCAAGTCAGTGAATGATGGAGCTAGGAGAGCATTTGATGCTAGCTCCAATTCTTCGGAACTGTTATACTATATAAAGAAAAGTGATAGAATTACTTTGGAATTGGAGAGAGCCCTATCTACAGGCAACTGGGATGTTAAGCGATTTAAGATGCACAGGAAAGGCATGACTGAGGTTGTTGCTAGGCTATCATACATTGGAACGTTGGGCTGCACGACAAAGATCAAACCACAATTCGAGAAGTCTAGGAAAGTTAGTGGTCCTAGAGCACTGCAACCTAGCCAGTTTGGCATGCTCTGCCCTTGTGATACTCCAGAAGGTGAAGCTTGTGGATTGGTGAAAAACCTGGCCTTGATGACTCATGTTACGACAGATGAGGATGAGCGCCCTATTATTTCTTTGGTACAGTCTCTATTATTTATGTTTTTCCTTGCTCCAAACAATTTTCACCACATATATACTGCTGCTGAATTGCATATATTAGCTAGGGTAATGCTTTCGGTTGCTTATGTTACAATCAATGTGCCAATGAGGAAGTTACTGAAGTTTTTGCTTAAAACAGAAGTTTTTTTTAACTGTTAGTCCATAGAGAGTTGGTAAGAGTCATGTCGTCAAGGCGATCTGAAACAAAGTGATACTGTTATTGTCTCCTTAGGCCTTAATGGACCGACTTACATGGTACATTAATGGTGAGAGGTTGCAAGTACTTGGCGGAACAGTGTTCCCAGAAAAGTCATGATATTAGACAAATAACTTCCTATTTTGTTGTATTTTGCGTTCATAACCATAACAAATTCCAACTTTTCAGTTTGTGCTAGTATAAGTAAGTTAAGTTCCTACTACATTTTTGTGACATGTAACTGAACTTTTACATGATGGAACAGTGCTACAACTTGGGTGTTGAGGACTTGGAACAACTTTCAGCAGAAGAACTTCACACGCCAAATTCTTATCTCGTTGTATTAAATGGACTTATGCTAGGCAAGCACAAGAGTCCACAGCGATTTGCTAATCAAATGAGGAAGCTACGGAGGGCTGGTCAAATCTGGGAGTTTATAAGCATTTTTGTGAATGAAAAGCAGCGCTGTGTCTACATTGCTTCAGATGGTGGACGTGTCTGTCGTCCACTCGTAATTGCTGAAAAAGGTGTTTCTCGGATCAAGGAGCACCATATGAATGAGTTGAGGGATCGCATGCGTGACTTCAACAGCTTTCTAAGAGATGGTTTGATAGAATATCTTGATGTCAACGAGGAGAACAACTCATTGATTGCTCTATACGAAAAGGAAGCGACACCAGATACAACACATATTGAGATTGATCCTTTCACAATCTTAGGTGTTTGTGCTGGTTTAATACCTTATCCTCATCACAATCAGTCCCCTAGGAATACCTATCAGTGTGCTATGGGTAAACAAGCTATGGGAAACATTGCCTATAACCAATTGAACCGGCTTGATGGTTTGCTCTACCTTTTGGTGTATCCTCAACGCCCTTTACTGACTACAAGAACAATTGAGCTGGTTGGATATGATAAACTAGGGGCTGGGCAGAACGCCACTGTTGCTGTGATGAGTTATAGTGGATATGACATTGAGGATGCCATAGTAATGAACAAGTCTTCTTTGGATCGAGGTTTTGGGCGTTGCATAGTGATGAAGAAATTCTCAGCCATATGTAAGAAGTATGGCAATGGCTCATCAGATAGACTAATTAGACCACAACGTCAAGGTTATGAAGCAGAGAGGATGCAGATTCTGGATGATGATGGATTAGCTTCTCCAGGAGAAATTATTCGAAATCATGATATCTATATCAACAAAGAGTCCACTACAGTCACGAAGACACAAGTCACGTCCCCTATGGACTTGCCAGATAGTGCATACAAACCAAGTAGACAAACTTATAAAGCTCCTGAAGGGGAGATAGCTGTCGTTGACAAAGTAGCTCTTCACTCTGATGAAAACAACAATTTAAGCATCAAATTTATGATCCGTCAGACCCGCAGGCCTGAGATTGGTGACAAGTTTAGTAGCAGACATGGGCAGAAAGGAGTCTGTGGCACCATTGTACAACAGGAAGATCTTCCGTTTTCTGAACGTGGCATTTGCCCTGATCTTATTATGAATCCTCACGGATTTCCAAGCCGAATGACAGTAGGAAAGATGATCGAGCTTCTTGGAAGTAAAGCTGGAG
This sequence comes from Solanum aculeatissimum, assembly GCA_038996855.1. Classification (NCBI taxonomy): domain Eukaryota; kingdom Viridiplantae; phylum Streptophyta; class Magnoliopsida; order Solanales; family Solanaceae; genus Solanum; species Solanum aculeatissimum. The sequence continues at coordinate 49,147 of JBCEWC010000409.1, read as the reverse complement.
TTTCATGTGGTAGGTTTCACTACGGCAGTGCTTTCGGAGAACCCAGTGGTCATGCAGACACGGTTGATGCCATCAGTGAAACTCTGGTAAAGCATGGATTTAGCTACAATGGCAAGGATTTTCTTTATTCAGGTATTACTGGTATACCACTACAAGCATACATTTTCATGGGGCCAATATATTACCAAAAGCTGAAACACATGGTCCTAGATAAAATGCATGCTCGTGGGAGTGGGCCTCGTGTTATGATGACAAGACAACCTACCGAAGGGAGGAGTAGAAATGGAGGTTTACGTGTTGGAGAAATGGAACGTGATTGTTTGATTGCATATGGTGCAAGTATGTTGATACACGAGCGCTTGATGCTTTCCAGTGATCCATTTGAGGCTCAGGTTTGCAGAAAATGTGGTTTATTGGGATATTACGACTACAAGCTGAAGACTGGAGTTTGTTCTATGTGCAAGAATGGGGAAAACATGTCTACGATGAAGCTGCCTTACGCGTGCAAGCTCTTATTCCAGGAGCTCCAATCAATGAACATTGTTCCACGATTAAAACTAACTGAAGCTTGATTATACTCGCTATTTGAGCGTACTTTTCTACACTGCTTTCTCTTAGGTCTTATTAACTTCTCTGTTCTAATTGCCTATGTTTCTTCTTGCTACTTTTACTTATAACATCACATTTTGCTTTTTCATAAGATGGTTGTTACTATGCTTCTGTTTGGCTGTAGCCATACGATACAATGATGCATCGATCTGTATCTGCAGCAAAATGTATGGAGCATTGCGCGCTTCTTTGCAGTAGTATATAGCCGTAGGCCTGATGCTAGATCACGTATTGAAAATCAGTAAATCGCGATAAGAATATCATAATCCTCTTAACTAGGACTAGAAGATCGATGATTTGATGAATTTTCTCTGTATTGTTATGCATTACTACTTTTGGTTCTAAAGCCAGTCATGTTAATGTGGCTCAAATACTAGCAGGGGTGGAGCTAAAAGCCTGTTTACATAAACAGGTGCGGCAAAACTCAATTATTTTGGTCCAAACTCCGTATTTATTTCAGAAACCCACTAAAAATATATAAATAATTCATTCAAAACTCCGTAAACTCTGGTTTTTTCTACGATACAGAACTCATAATCGTAGTTCCTTCTCTGAATATCAGGACTGGACACTTTTTGTATCTCATTGGTTCGCGTCAACTATGCGCCATGGGGAAATTAATCATCCAAGAGCTACTGAGATACTCACAATTCACTTCAAATTGGTTTTGAAACTTCCAAATTCCGAAAATCGCCTTATATATATATATATATATGTTACTGGAGTCCTAAAAAAAATATTATTTCAAAAATATATTTTTACTTCATACTTATCACTTTTAATAGACCAATAAAAGACCTTAAACCTACAAGATAGAGTAACTATTTGCGATAGACATCAACTCATGCTCATATCATGTTGCAAATCGCAAAAGAAATGAAAATAAGAAGTGTGGAGATATTTTTCTTATAAGAAATTAATAACCATTCTCGATTGGTCAAAATCGAGAAGGGTCATTTCATACTCAAAAGAATAAATAATATATTAATAAATTGATTAAGAATTACCTAAAAAATGACTAATTTTGAAAGAAAATTTGAGAAATCCACTCATTGTTACGGCTTTTTTATGAGACAAAATTATACGTGGTTAGGGAAGAATATTTAAAATAATGATAATATTTTTTCAAAAGTAAAAAGTGAGTTGAAAAATAGGTTATATACGACGTCAAATTGAATTCGAATTTTCCATAGTCGGACACCATTGTCAAATAAAGTGCATTCATTCAAATAAAGTGCATTCATTACGAAAAAAATGAATAATTTTTATGGCCAAACGAATATTTATTTTGGTTGATCCTTACACAATTATTTAACTCTTCTATTAATTATTTACATATTTTTTAACAAAAGCCAAAAGCATAAAAGCTTTCATTTTCCCTTTTTCCTTTTTTTTTTTTGGCCCTAAAACCCTCACTCTTTTGCCTTCACTTTGGCTGGGGTTCCATTAAACCCTTGGAGCAGAGCTCTGAAGTCGGAAATGCAAACGAACAATCACCCTTAATATTGAGTTTCAAATCGTAAGCCTTCTTCTCCTTTAGTTTCGGTTGTTAGGTTTTTTATTTCACCAAAAAAAGTTGCTTAGATTTGCTGATCTTTTGATACTATTCGATTTATGCGTCACTGTAAAGTATGTGACTCGGAGGTTATGGGTTCAAGCCCCGGAAAAATGCATGTTAAGACTCTATCCAATAGATCATTGTGGTCCGGCCCTTCTCCACGGACTCATACATATCAAGAGCTATAGTGTACTGGGCTCTAGAAGGAATCAATAATTAACATTCACTCAGAAAGAATTTGGGGATAAAATTGTAGGCTAGCTTTCGCAATGCTTTAGGGATTTGATTCCCAATTCTCAGTTTTGTTTACTATGCTTCAATTGTGTTGGAGATGAGAAAAAAGAATGATTTGGTATTGGAAGAAAAAAAATTGTAAAGCTGAACTATGAAGAGAAGAAAATGAGTATATTGCCCAAGTAGATGCATGCTAGGCAATTTTCGCTTTTAGTTTTTCTTCTGTGTATGGTAGAATGCAGACAGATAGCAATACTATGATTCTCTAAATTCTTCTATGATTCTCTAAATGGTACTGTGTTGGAATGGCGAGATATGAAGCTTTCTTCTTGAAATGTGGTCGTAATAAAACAGAAATTTGTGAGGAAACTGACACTCGTACTTGTGTATGTATACCTGCATCTTTCTCAATTACACGAACATGTCATTTAGGGGATACAAGGTGCTAGTGATGGTTAATAGTTCTACTTGTATATTTGTGTGCAGTTTCTCTTGAATTAGACCCCCACTAATCGTGCACTATACCTTGTTATGGCAGGGGAAACAAAATCATCTAGCATTGTTTCGACTCCCAGCCTCGCTGCTGCTACCATCTCATTGTTTCTGGTTTTGTTCTGCTGGAAAATTGATTGGCAGCAGATATGGCTTATGATTCTAACATGTCCCATATGACAAAGGACTTAAACAACGGAATTGACAAGCAGCACCTTGCTTCTCACATTAAGAATCTGGTGGACAAGTATCAACTTGTTCCGGAATTCCTAAAGGTGAGAGGATTGGTGAAGCAACACTTGGACTCCTTCAATTATTTTGTTAGGACAGATATAAAGAAGATTGTTCGAGCGAATCAGGAGATTAGATCAACATTGGACCCCAATATTTATCTTAGGTACAGGGATGTCCACATTGGTGAACCATCAATGATTGTTGATGCTGTAACTGAGAAATTATCTCCACAGAAATGCCGACTATCTGACCGTACTTATGCGGCACCAATTTATGTCACCATTGACTACACGACGGGAAGTCATGGGCAAACATCAGTGTCAACAAAGAAGAATGTTATCATTGGAAGGATGCCAGTTATGCTAAGAAGTAGTTGTTGCGTCCTATATGGGAAAGATGAAGATGAACTAGCAAGACTTGGAGAATGCCCACTTGATCCTGGAGGATATTTTGTAATCAAAGGCACTGAAAAGGTAATTTTAATTCAAGAGCAGCTCTCAAAGAACAGGATAATCATCGATACAGATAAAAAAGGTTGTGTACAAGCATCTGTTACCAGCAGCACAGAAAAAACAAAAAGCAAAACAGTTATAAAAATGGAGAAAGAAAGGGTATACTTAGAGTTGAATACGTTCAAAACCAAGGTCCCCATAATGGTTGTCTTGAAGGCCATGGGAATGGAGAGTGATCAAGAGGTTGTGCAAATGATAGGAAGAGATCCTCGGTTTAGTGTTCTGCTTTTACCATCAATCGAGGAATGTGCAGATCTCAATTTGTATACACAACAACAAGCACTGGAGTTCCTCGAGAGTGACAAGATACTTAAAATGCCGTCATATTCTACTGGTCCAGTTGAGAAGGGAGCCCGAGCTTTGAGTATTCTTCGTGACATATTTCTTGCAAATGTTCCAGTCCATCAACATAATTTCCGCAAAAAATGCATATATGTTGCAGTAATGATGAGGCGCATGATGGAAGCAATCCTAAACAAGGATGCAATGGATGACAAGGACTATGTGGGTAACAAAAGATTGGAGCTCTCCGGTCAGCTACTATCTCTCCTTTTTGAGGATTTGTTCAAAACGATGAATGATGAAGCTAGGAGGACAATCGATGCTCTTCTAGCCAGGCCAAGTCGCTCCAGCCGTTTGGACATTTCTCAATACATAGTCAAAGATAGTATTACTATGGGCCTGGAGAGGACCCTATCTACAGGCAATTGGGATGTTAAACGATTTAGGATGCACAGGAAAGGCATGACTCAGGTTGTTGCTAGGCTATCATACATTGGATCATTGGGTCACATGACAAAGATCTCACCACAATTCGAAAAGTCTAGAAAAGTTAGTGGTCCTAGAGCACTGCAACCTAGCCAGTTTGGCATGCTTTGCCCTTGTGACACCCCAGAAGGTGAAGCTTGTGGATTGGTAAAAAACTTGGCCTTGATGACTCATGTTACAACGGATGAGGATGAGCGCCCTATTATGTCTTTGGTACAGTCTATTATTTATGTTTCTCCCGCCTGGTATTTAAGTGTGTAATGAAGTTGGACAAGTAATATCCTGAATTTTCAAGAATGTGATTTTTGTGTGGTTTGCGAGCTATTGCATAGGAGCGGGGGTTTACCCTAAGGGTAGCGGTTGTAGGTTCCCCTTGTCATAAAAAAAAATGCTTGTTTATATCCTTGTTAATCATTCTATCCCATTGTTTTGACCATATTACTATATAAAAATTTAAAATTAAACTAATCAACCTGTGTTGTAGTTACTGTCCCCTTTTAAGAATGTTCTGTCATGCTTTCTTTAGTACTTTGGTGCTTCTTTGCTCCCGTTGTTTTTTTTTCCAAATTGCTTTGAAGTGCTTTTACTTGAGCCAAGAGTCAATTGAAACAACCTTTCTGCCTTCCAAGTTAGGGGTAAGGTTAGCGTACACACTATATGTTGTTGGTGGTGGTGTAAACTAATCTACCTGTGGAATGCTATGTATTATTTGTTTGTTTTTCCTAGGAGAACAAGCGGTGGAAAAGCTTGAACTCTAATTGGACTGGTGATAACAACATAAACACAGTTCCTTATGTAGGGTTTCTAGGTGAGAATATGAAAAGTTTTATCCTTAGGATTACTAATTATGGGAATATTCTCATGTGTAATCTAGATATAGCAGAGCAATCTAATTCTTCTCATCTTAGACTGATTGTTTCCTTCTGATAAGAAAAAAAATAATCAAAAGAAAAACACTGGGTTGATAATTTCTCCTATGTGACTAGGAGCTTGTTACTTATTTTGAAAATTTTCGGGAGTTGATGGCGTTATAATCTCCGAAATGCAATTTGCTCACATATCTTTGTATTTTCTATATCATACATTCTATGTTTTAAAAGCTGTCTTTTTGCGCTGTGGTGAAACTTGTTGGTATCACAGGTTGTGCACGCTATAGCTTTGGTACTATGATATTGATAACTTTGGAATTGTATGCTAGTTGAAAATGTTGTGAACTTGTAGTCTTGAATATTGGAATGTAACAGATCTAAATAGACTGAAATGATCAGTCAGGAATGAGGAGAATCATACTTCCCTTACTTCATGTTGGTCTACTCGGAAAAAATGCACCTATGAATTACGAAGACCAACATTTTTTTTTCCTTCTCAAAAATGTTGGTCTTCGTAATTCATAGGTGCATTTTTTCCGAGTAGAAGTAGTTTTCCTTTTAATCTAGTAAAAGGTTCATTAATCAAGTAGTTATTTTATTATTATTTAAACTGAGTGTGTTTTAGTGGATGACTTTTACTGATATGCAGAGGAAGTGAAATAGCTACTGCTTAAACAGTTACTACAATTTCACATTTTTTAAATCAAATATGTTACATTTCATTAATAATGGAAAAAGCTTCAATGTTTAAGAAGTACATCAAAGATAGAGCACCTACAAAATAAATGGCTCTCTTTAAAAGACATCCATCAATACAAATAGGAACCTCATGGGATACCAAAAAGATATTAGTGATAAGAAGCTAATCTTCAAATGTACAAAAATGAAAAAGGCTATTTATTCTCTTCTTTTTCTCCTCTTCATTTTCCTTATTTATTATAATCCCTGAGAAAAACCTCGTCTTGCACCAAATTGAGGGCATCACAACTGTATCCAAATAGTTGATGTACAAAAGAAATAGATATTGGAGTATACACCATACAACAGCAACAAAAAGGCAATACACAAACATAATATTATACAGAAAATCCCAAAATAATCCAAACAGTTTGCACCACATAATGCTGCCTAATTGGCTATATTAATATAATGATTCAGTTGCTTATGTTGTACTTATTGTGCATATCGCTCTGTTGATTTATCTGAACAAAGAAAAGAACTAAAGCTTAAAAATAAAATTAAAACTGAAGTTTTACTCTTTAGTCAGTAGAGAGTTGGTAAGGGTCATGTTAAAAAGGTGAGCTGAAAGAAAGTGAGACTGTCGTCATTTCCTTAGGCCTTAATAGACTGACTTACCCAGTACAATTGATGCTAGGAGGTTGTAAGACAGTTAACTCCCTATTGTGTTGTATTTTGCATTAATAGCCACAGCAAAATCCTACTTCTCAGTATGTGCTTGTTTCAATTATTAATGTTCCCACTTCATTGCTGTGACATGTAACTGACTGTACATGGTGGAACAGTGCTACTGCTTGGGTGTTGAGGACTTGGAACAACTTTCCCCAGAAGAACTTCACATGCCAACTTCCTATCTTATCATATTAAATGGACTTATTCTAGGCAAGCACAAGAGTCCACAGGTATGTTCGAAGTGGAACAACGATATTTCTCAAATTTCTGCATCTGAAGATAGGCTTGTTGTTCACCTTTTTCACCAATAATATGTTCTTTTAATCAGCGATTTGCTAATGCAATGAGGAGGCTACGGAGGGCTGGTAAAATTGGGGAGTTCGTAAGCATCTTCGTGAATGAAAAACAGGTAATTTGACTGTTGGTTCTTTTGCATCTTCATCCTAGTATTGATATTGTCACTTGTTAGAACAACCTATGTTGGGGTTGAAATCCCTTTTGGTTCAAGCTGTCAGGATGAAGACTGAATTCAAGGGACCAAAGGTTTCCTTGACGTCTTCTAGTACTTGAAGGAAGGGAACATAGCATCTATATGTTTTTCTTTTTAGCCAATGGGTATAAAGTCTCACTTTTCATGCTAATGTAAGGAAAGATGGTAAGACTTCCAGTATGGTGCTATTTTCTTGTATTACTGTAAAATGGGACAATTGAAATTTGAGAGGCTGAAACCGAGCAACTGGTGATATATCTTTTGACATTAGGAGATCCCATGTCTTTGGATTTGGTTAAATTCTGTTAATTTTCAAGAAGATAGATACTCCAAGGTCTGAGAAAATTGTTCCTTCTGTATCAGGAGCCTTGTTGACAATTCTTATATCTCTTGTAGTTTTTGGTTAGCGTTGCTCCACCATAGTGATGCTGTTAGCAAAATATTTACATTATTTCTCTTTGCTTTTACCATTTGAAATTTCCTGGTGAATAATAGTATGATTAAATATAAGTTGGAAGAAATCTCTTGCAGCGCTGTGTCTACATTGCTTCAGATGGTGGACGTGTTTGTCGTCCCCTTGTCATTGCTGACAAAGGTGTTTCCAGGATCAAAGAGCACCACATGAGAGAGTTGAGGGTACTCATCTTACCTGGATCTTGCTTCTGAACTGTATGTTTTCATATCAGTTCCACATCTGATCCAATTTTTTTATTGAAGGATGGTGTGCGTGACTTCGACAGCTTTCTAAGGAATGGTTTGGTAGAATATCTTGATGTCAACGAGGAGAACAATACATTGGTCTGTGTCAAGCAAATGAAAAATGCATTTTATGTTAGAATATTAATTACGCTAGAACTGACTGCAAAATGTATGCTTTTCAGATTGCTCTATATGAAAAGGAGGCAACACCAGAGACAACACATATTGAGATTGAGCCTTTCACAATCTTAGGTGTTTGTGCTGGTTTGATACCTTATCCTCATCACAATCAGTCCCCTAGGAATACCTATCAGTGTGCTATGGGTAAGCAAGCTATGGGAAACATTGCCTACAACCAGTTGAATCGAATGGACGGTTTGCTCTACCTTTTGGTGTATCCTCAACGCCCTTTACTGACTACAAGAACAATTGAGCTGGTTGGATATGATAAACTAGGGGCTGGTCAGAATGCCACTGTTGCTGTGATGAGTTATAGTGGCTACGACATTGAGGATGCAATAGTAATGAACAAGTCTTCTTTAGATCGAGGTTTTGGCCGTTGCATAGTGATGAAAAAATACTCAGCCATATGTCAGAAGTATGAGAATGGCACATCAGATAGAATAATTAAACCACAGCGTCAAGGATATGAAGCTGATAGGATGCAGATTCTGGATGATGATGGATTAGCTGCTCCGGGAGAAATTATTCGAAATCATGATATCTATATCAACAAGGAGTCCCCTACAGTCACGAGGACACCAGTCACGGCTCCTATGGGCTTGCCGGATAGTGCATACAAACCAAGTAGACAAACTTATAAAGGTCCTGAAGGGGAGACAGCGGTCGTTGATAGAGTGGCTCTTTATTCGGATAAAAACAACAATTTAAGCATCAAATTTATGATCCGTCATACCCGTAGGCCTGAGATTGGTGACAAGTTTAGTAGCAGACATGGGCAGAAAGGAGTATGTGGCACCATTGTACAACAGGAAGATTTTCCGTTTTCTGAACGTGGCATTTGCCCTGATCTTATTATGAATCCTCACGGATTTCCAAGCCGAATGACTGTAGGAAAGATGATTGAGCTCCTTGGAAGTAAAGCTGGGGTTTCATGTGGTAGGTTTCATTATGGCAGTGCTTTTGGAGAACCCAGTGGTCATGCAGACACGGTTGATGCTATCAGTGAAACCCTGGTAAAGCATGGATTTAGCTACAATGGCAAGGACTTTATCTATTCAGGTATTACTGGTATGCCACTACAAGCATACATCTTCATGGGGCCAATATATTACCAAAAGCTGAAACACATGGTCCTAGATAAAATGCATGCTCGTGGGAGTGGGCCTCGTGTTATGATGACAAGACAACCTACCGAAGGGAGGAGTAGAAATGGTGGTTTACGTGTTGGAGAAATGGAACGTGATTGTTTGATTGCATATGGTGCCAGTATGTTGATATACGAGCGCTTGATGATTTCCAGTGATCCATTTGAGGTTCAGGTTTGCCGAAAATGTGGCTTATTGGGATATTACAACTACAAGCTGAAGACTGGCATTTGTTCTATGTGTAAGAACGGGGAAAATATGTCTACGATGAAGTTGCCTTATGCATGCAAACTCCTATTTCAGGAGCTCCAATCAATGAACATTGTTCCGCGATTAAAGTTAGCGGAAGCTTGATTATGGTGTCATTTGTATCTGGAGCATGATTCTTCCTTATAGATGGTTGTCATAGCCAGATCAATTTAGTTTCTTAGAGTTTCCTCTTAAAGAAGTAATTTTGACTATTTTCCATATATACATTTCTTGTCAGTGATGATCTCACAAACAGTGGTATATATGGTTTCTCTATGAGCAATGTCAGTGTTCTTTTTGCTGTGAGAAGAATAGTGCCTTCCTTATCCCATGTACCAAACGACTAATTTTCAGTAGTCAAATGTTTTAGAAAATATAGGAGGCCATTGACTGAGTACACATTTTAAGTGTCTACTTCTCAGATTAATTTGGGACAATATCATATATATATAATCAAAGCAAATGTTTAACTCATAATAGCAATATTGCTAGAGAAAAGTTGAAATTACAATCCCAAGCTATTGAATCAAATAGTTGAACACACAATTAATACAACCATATTAAGTGACAAATAAAACACTTCTGAAGTTTCCATATTTGGTGTTGCTTTAGAACTTTGATTGTATCTGAGCAACAACAGTGTCGTCAACTTGAAAAGCCTTGGCAAGAATATCTGCAGCTATAGCTGGTTCTGATCCAAAAACTGCATTAGCAATGGTTATAACACCAGGATTCTGGCTACTCAAAGCAGCAATAGCAACAGCATTTCCATATCCCACGTTGCGTTGGTAGTGAACAAGTCCAATTGGAAAAACAAACACATCGCCTTTGTTAAGGACTTTAGTAATATGGCGATTTTCAGGATTTGATGTAACAAAACCAACTTGCAGAGAACCTTCAAGGACTGTGAGTATCTCAGTAGCTCTTGGGTGAGTGTGAGGAGGGTTGATTCCCCATGGTGCGTAGTCTACGCGTGCCAGTGAGATACCTAGAGTGTTCAGTCCTGGAATTTGAGCTACGTTAACAGCAGTGACCTTAGAGCCAAAAGTGTTTGATGTGTTTCCAGCCAAATGTAGGCCACTGAAGTAAAAATCCTCTGCTTCAACAGACTTGGGATCTTTGCAAACTAAGCCATTTACCTTAACTGAAACATTGGAAAAATACAATGAGAAAAATCATCAAATCATTGATCTTCTATTCCTAATATAATACTCCCTCGGCTTTGTTCGAGTTTATATGACACACTTCCCTTAGTAGTATTCCAAAGAACGACACAGTTCTATATTTGAAAACAATTAACTTTGCACTTCTTATTTTAGCCTTAATGAGAAGCTTTTATAGCTACACAGATGTTATAACATGTTTAGTTTCAGAAGTTTCAAAATTCATTATTTTTTTCCTTAAATAAACTCAGCACCGACTCAAACTATGTCACATAAATTGGCAGAAATGGAGTATATAACAGGAAAATGAAATCTTATCGCGATTTACTGCTTTGCAGTACCTGTGCTAGCAGGATCGGCCACACAGAAATCTTGCATCGGACTTGGCTCAAAAGCTAACACAGCAAAGCAAAAACTTAGTACTGCTATTAGATTCAGCAGGAGAAAGTGCTTAGCCATTTCAAGAACTAAAGAATAGAAGCAAGGAGGAGAAAATATTGGAAGATAAGAAGTTTTCTTGTGGGATGAAGTGATTGATAAGATAGTCTTCTTATATAGAAGAGAGAAAAGGCTTCATGCATGCAAAGGTACTTTGAGTATTGGTGAGTAATTTGTTAGTATCTTTTTTGAAAAAGATTGTGAAGGGCCGTCCAAGCACACTTGAGACTTTGACAACAATTAGCTGTCATTTGCAGTACTGATGATATAATTTGCAGAAACAAGTCAGGAATAAGAGGTTAGCCAGCTCAGGACAAAAGGAAATGGTCCAAAAGGCTATTTTTTAAGGATAATTAGTGTGATTTTTGAATACCTTGGATGGACAAATGGAGGATTTGTTCCAAGGGCAGATGCTAGAGTTTTAGTTAGGGGTTCAATGGAACTCACTGACTGGTTATCACATTTTTCCAGCTAGTAGTGCTGCAGTGTGTATACCCCGGACACATAAAACAACGATACCAACATACCATATGAATCGTGATGGATCCTTTCACAGACAAATTGAAACCAAGCTCTTTGAACGCCTTAATATGCATTTATCACAGATATATTGTGGTGAAGAATTATGGACAATGCTAAAGTTAGAGTGTGATAATACAGCATCCTGGCTAGTTCATGATTCTAATTCCAGTTTAGGCCTTTTGATTTACAAAACTACCTACCATATAACAACTCATATCAGGAACACCTCAATCTGTTATTTGGCAATAAAAATGAATACTATACAAGAGTTCATAAACACTCTTTAGGACAAGTGTTACCTTTGTCAAAAAGATTTTGAGTCAGTCGCGTGAATAATTTTTTATGATGTGATTTCAGTATGCAAGTATAAGTCATGAAGACTGTAGGCATTTTAAATGATTTGGTTGAACTGTTTAAACGATATTGCAATCCAAATCATGTTCATAGATACTTAAATTTTTCACATCATGGTATGGTTTATTGCAGAAGGCATCTGATGTGATGAAGAGTGAAGACCACACAGGAAAGATGTATCTCATAACAGAAATAACTCATCCTTGGTCTGAGTCTTTAGTTCTTGTTTTGGTCATTTTTACAACAATTTAGGAAATCCTTCTCATCGAGAGATAACATCAATCTGATTATGCTTATTTTTACTCAGCTCATGTCATCTGGAGCAAGCTACAGGTAGTTTTAAATATATTTTATCTAACCAACTCGTGTATATAATTGGTTCCAGTTCTTTTTCCAGTTAAGCGTGGTGTCTCCTGATGTCTAATAATTTCTATTAACTGATGTCAAAGAGATGTGTTAGAGTTCACTGTTTGAATTATAGGCTGATTTTGAGGTGATCGCGGTCATCACTTGGATTTTAGACTGTCTGGATTAGAAACTAACAAATTCAGTTCTTGATATATGAGAAGTTCAAGTTACACAAACTATAGTTCCTCAAAATGATCATTACTTGTATTGTATGCACTTTTTCTAGTTAATCATCCCATCACAAAATTTTGGTCCATGCACATATATAGTAACATATTTAATTTTCAAAAAATTACGTGAAGAATGAATATATTGAAATACATAAAACATAAAAACTCTAGAATAAACAAATCATCACACAGTAAACAAATAAATGTCTCACTCCATTGTCACCACAAGCAAAAAGCAAATGCTGTCAACACAGGTCTGTTTGTAAGTAAACTTGCTGCTTAAAATTTTGATTGTATCTGAGCAACAACAGTATCATCAACTTGAAAAGCCTTGGCAAGAATATCTGTTGCTATAGCTGGTTCTGATCCGAAAACTGCATTACCAATGGTTATAACACCAGGATTCTGGCTACTCAATGCAGAAATAGCAACAGCATTTCCATATCCCACGTTGCGTTGGTAGTGAACAAGTCCAATTGGGAACACAAACACATCGCCTTTGTTAAGAACTTTAGTAATAAGGCGATTATCAGGATTTGATGTAACAAAACCAACTTGCAGAGAACCTTCAAGGACTGTGAGTATTTCAGTAGCTCTTGGGTGAGTGTGAGGAGGGTTGATTCCCCATGGTGCATAGTCTACGCGTGCCAGTGAGATACCAAGAGTGTTCAGTCCTGGAATTTGAGCTACGTTAACAGCAGTGACCTTAGAGCCAAAAGCGTTTGATGTGTTTCCAGACAAATGTAGACCACTGAAGTAAAAATCCTCTGCTTCAACAGACTTGGGATCTTTGCAAGCTAAGCCATTTACCTTAACTGAAACAATGGAAAAATACAATGATAAACTCATTAAATTAAATATCCTCTAGTCCTAATATAATACTCTCTGTATTCCAATTTATGCGACACATTTTCCTTTTTTTATCTGCTCCAAAGATGTTACACGCTTCTAAATTTGGAAACAAAATTTCCCCGTGTTACACTTAATAAGAAGTTTTTCTAACAGCACAAATGTTATGACACATATAAGGCCACAAGTTTCAAAGTTAACTTTTCTTTCTTAAACTCCGTTCTGATTCTAACTATGCCAAATAAATCAAACAGGAGTATATAAGAGGAAGATGGAATTCTTATCGGGATTAACTGATTTGCATTACCTGTGCTAGTAGGATCCGCCACGCAGAAATCTTGCAATGGACTTGGCTCAGAAGCTAACACAACACAACAGAAACTTACTACTGCTATTAGATTCAGCAGGAGAAAGTGCTTAGCCATTTCAAGAACTAAAGAATAGAAGCTACGAGGAGAAAATATTGAAAGAGAAGAAAGCTGTTTATTTTGAGGGATGAAGAGATTGATAAGAAAGTCTCTTTATATAGAAAAGAGAAAAGGCTTCATGCATGCAAAGGTACTTTGAGTTTTGGTGAGTAATTTGTGTCTTTATTGAAAATATTCTAAAGGGCCGTCCAAACACACATGTAGACCTTGACAAAAATTATCTGTCATTTGCAATGATATGATATAATTTGCAGAAACAAGACATCAATAAGAGTTTAGCCGGCTTAGGACCAAAGGAAACGGTCCAAAAGACTAATTTTCAAGGATAACAGTGTGAATCTTTAATACTTCCCATGGACAAATGGACTTGTTCACAGGCGTGGAGCTAGAATTTTAATTACGAGTTCAACATAACTCTAAGTTATAACTAGTTTTGGTCAAAACTCGATATTTATGTTGAGTAATTCACTTACTTTTGTTCCACAACGTAAAAATGTTTTTTCTTGTGAACTTCTATTAGGGATGGAAGCCATAGAAACCCAGATGATACGTTCAAAGGATTTGAAAGAAGTAACTCGAAAAATAATAGAGTGCAAGAATCACATTTTCATTGAGCAAATCTAACTTGACAATATTTCACACATCTGAAGCTTACAGAGTGGTTTTACCAAGGGGAAAACCAGAAGTGCATCACAAGTATCACTAGAAAGCATACATATTCCATCAAACTACAAAAGATGCAAACAAAATTTGAGGACTAATCACTAGAAGATCCATCATCATCTTCATGCTGTGCCACAACCTTCTCGAGAAACCTTCTCCTTACACCATCCAGCACAGCTTCTCGGGACTGTCCCTGTTTGCTACGCCCGTCGTTTAGAACAGGATCGGACTGGCAGAGCGTCAATGCCACACCTGAAGCAAAGGAAATGAAGATCAATAATTTCATCCCAAAGGCAGGGCAGCAGAACCAGCTCATATATATATTGTAGAGAAATTGCAAAGAAACTTGTATAAGCCGCATGTAAATTGAAAAATAGCTAGATCGTGAAAGAGAGAGATTTTCTTTTTATGATAAAACAGTTGACGAATTACCTTTTCATTCTTGAATTCTAGTAGAAGCATTATAACATGAACAGAATGGTGTACCTTACATTTGTGTCACAGAACTGAAGATGTACGATCATACAAGATTACACAAGATAAAAAATGACTACATAGAAGAGAAGGTGCAACTATCACACATCTAGGATAATAAAAGAACGTCCCTGGAGATAGGTTGATCACTCCATAGATAGATCGCAATACACAGATCTCCAAATGCGCTGCTCAGTACTGATTGGAGATATTAAAAGAGGTCGAGATAAGAGTTAAATAACATAGAATAAAGTTGTCTCTAAAAACCTATTATGCCTAGAATCCGAGCAAAATTTCGCGAAAGTTACAAAAATGGAAGCAAAATATAACGAGTTGGTATTAAGGCTTTATCATGGTCATATGCTTATATTAGCCTAGTGTAGCTGGAAGTCTTTTAACCTGTCTAAATATTTGTATGTCAGTAGGAAATGAAGAGAGCTTCTGCTGTTAAAGACCACAAATTATTGAGTATTGGAATAAAGCAAGTCCAAATAGCACAAATGGATAGTGAGAATTAATGTGTCAACTAGCTTAGGATTAGAAAGGAACCCCCCAAACGAAACACACACACTCAGACTTACCCACCCACCCACAATGAACACAATCCAAAATAAAAGATGGTTGGTGTGGTTATATTCTACTATCATGAGAAACACACTGATAGCTACAACAATCTTGAAGTAATTTTCAGAAGGTATGACCTAATTTCAGTAGGAGCACCACCTACCCACTCTTGGTGCCACTGGACCAACTCCCATAGAACAAGGAACAGAGACCTAATTCCATGTAGAACAAACAAAAGGCCATGCTCAAGTTTTACAGATATAGGATCTTAAGAGGAATTTCCAGAAAAGAAAATTTTGTTTTCTATATACAGGCCATCTATTATGGCTTACTACCATATAATATCTGCTTAAACAGAACAACACTGTAAGTGAATCCAAAGTTACTACCTCTCAAAACAGTAGTAAAAGGAAGTCGAGACAGAAAGTCAACAATTTCACTAAATCATGCAAAAAAGAAAAAGAAAGAGAAGGGTTGGTGTAGCAATAGGATAACTGCTATGAAGAGGAGGATCATACCTTCGGGTGTGCATCTCCGACCAAAACTATGAAGTCCAACATAATTTGACTTCAATGCACCATTGTGGTACACTAAAACAGTTGGAAGATTACAATCTGGATAGTTCGGAATGCAATCGGTAGAGATAATTTTGACAAATTTTGTTACAGGGTATTTTGTTGCCAGTTCGTCTAAGCACTGCAAGAGTATCTGGCAACTTGAGTATCTATAAAAAGCATAAAGTGCTATCAGAATTACTGACTGGAGCTAAATAGAGAAAAGAGTAATGAAGAAATGAAAAATATTTGAAGCTCAAAAGCATTGATGTAAGATTGCTTCACTGATGAAGAGATGGAAGTATTAATTACCCATCCTTATACAGAAGCACAACCACCCAGATGTCTTCTGGAGCTTGGGAAACCTCCCGCACAAAATCTGATCCGGAGATTGGTAGTACTGATCCAAATCTCACAATCTTAGCAGCTTCTCTCATCTCGGCCATCCTCTTCTTTCTTCAACAACAACACAAGAAAGATAGATAAGAGATGTTCAATTTCATATCAACTCGCAAGGCACATGGTAAATGCCATCACCAACCCAAACATAAGTACTATATCAGTAGGGTGTCCTTTTTACTTATGATGCAAACACCGATTTAGGACAAAATTTTGTTCACTATCTTCCATCATTTACTTATTTGGAAAAGCATTTATGCATGTGCATGTTTGCATTTTGTAGCTGACAACGAAGTAAAACTGAATTTGACCATGTGGAAATCGAGAAAACAATTCTCAAGAGCACACCAGCCACTAACAAATATATGACTCCAACTTTTATACCATAGGGTAGGGAGCGATAGCTTATACCCGTCTAGTTGTTCATGGGCAACTCTCAGTTAATTTCATAACACTCATTTTAATCCAATGTTTTTAGTTTACTTGAAAAATAATTAGGAAGAGAAAAGATCATATACTGCATCCCCCCTTAAGTTATGAAGCTACATGTGAAGCCTTTTCACTGATAACAACAGAAGAGTATGGAAAATGATTCATCTAAATTGCTACATCTTTTGTAGAAGCAAGGAAGATGGTGATTCAAAGGATACTCCACTTTGATTGTATATCAAATCATGCAATTATAGCCTGCTCTGTTGGATCTTATTTGTTCCTCAGGGCTAAATTAGCCCATTTTCCTTTTCCCTTGGTGGTATGGCTTGAGCTATGCCTTCTATATTCAAAGAACTTTTCTTGTCAAGTTGCTATGTCATTGATAGAAACAACACATCTGGAAGACAGCTCTGAAATGCTTATGTGGTGTTTTTTTATGGCATGTTCCAAATGGAAGATATCTCATTCAAAAGGTACAAAGTTTAAACTATTTGTGTATAACCTCAAGCATGAATGAATAACCTATTTCCCATTTTAATCTCGCCCGCTTGCTCTCTCATCCTTCCCACCTTTGCCTATAACAAGGATTTGCATTTGGTTCAGATCCTGTTCTTGATCCAATATCGAGACAAGGTATATTCAATATATCCTTCATGAATCATTTAGGAATAACTAATTAATAGGGTGATTGGAGTATCACGGGGGACTGTAATTAATCCAGACAAGATATATTATCTATTTTTGGATGTCCTCAAAAATTCAATATAGATGTAAATTATGTAACTTATAGTGAGTTAAGGCAGCAATCTATGATAAAATCGGCTTTGCCATTGCTAAGGGTCCATTTATCTGATGTATCTACAGCCACAACTTTTGCAGTTATTTTTGTGATATAAAAGGGCACAGCACAAACTAGGTAATAACTGAGCTTTTGATTGACAATGAAGTTTTAACACTTCAAGGGCTCTACGGTGTCATGAAAACAACAATTTGAATCCTAAAAACTTAATAAAAGAAGAATCTTTACTTAATTTCTCTCTCAAATGAAGTATCAACATGTACCCAAGGTGTGATTGAGTGGTCAATGAACTGAGTTGAGAACCATGAGTCCCAGTTTCTTCTCGTCTGTTCTAGCCTCGATGAGTGGGAGGTGTCAGATATCTCGTGGAATTACTCGAGGTCGAGGTGCATAAAAACTAGCCCAAACACCATAATTATTAAAAAAAAAATGTCTAACACCCAATCCACTGCAAACTCATTTCAGTTAGGGTCCGAATTCTCTATTCTCATTGCCCTTTTCATTCAAAAACTATAAATACTCCAGCTTTTTTCTAACTAACAAAAGTAAATTAAATCAAAATACCTGTATTCCTGAAGGAACCGATCGTCATTGAGATCTGGGTCATCTTCAAGATCATCAAGCTCTTCTTGGGTTTTCTCATCGATCCAATCTTTGTCTTTGGACTTGGAACCTTCATTCTCGCCAGGTGTAAACGGGTCCGGCTTGAAAACAGGAGCTTTTGGAGGAAGATTTCCAAGCTTCCTCTGTATATCATCCCATTGTGTTGATGCTCCTTCAACATCTTTGTACACAAAATGATAATCCCCCATGTTGATTCAATTGATCTCTCTCTACCAGAATTTGTAGCTCAAAGATTTGCTGATTTACAGAGCTTCTGTTAACAATTCTTCATTCTTGACCCGAAAACCCGGTTCCTCAATTTCTCAAAATAACAGCCGAAGTACCTGTATAATTCTAGAAATTACTTTGTTAGTACTCTTACTTTCTACTATTACAACATTGATGTGCTAATCAAATTTAATTTTTCACGACGACACTATTTAAAAAATAGCCTTCGAATTCACTTAATTAGTTATTCTTGCAAACTTGTTTTCATTGAAACTATTTCTTTTGCAAAAATAGCCAAAACATCATCTTGATGTGTTTGATTTTCACCTTATTTTATTTTGGATTATTTATTTCGATTTTTACATTATCAAAATAGAATTATTATAAGTTAGTAGTTGTTGTAGATCATTTTGACTTGACGGTGTAATAGATTGCATTGTGTTACACTACTTAACTACGTACAAATAGAAAGATCGATCTATCCACTTATTCTATTGATGCACATAAGTTAAATTAAAATCAATGGTGATGATATAGTTATATGCAACATGTTGAATCTCTTTTATATTTGTTCACATACTTCGAGCTAACACATAACATGATGAGTGACCTAACAAAATTCGTCTTAGATCTATTGCGGATAATTTCTTTTCATATTTAATTATCAATTATATTAAGTGATCTGATATGCAATAATCTTAATTCTTGAATAATCTCATTTTTCAATTATACAATCATTTTATTTTATCAAATTTAACATATAATATTCCAAACTCAAATTCGGGACAACAATATGGCTCTTATGCTTACACCATAAGAACAATCCAAATATACAAGATGACAAATTTCTGCCATTTGCCATATTCTTAAACTAAAATATTAATCTACGTCAGAAGGTGCTTTCTTTTTCTATTCTTTTCACTTTTCAACTAACATTTCTTTAAAAAAAGTCAACCTCAGAGTTTTGTTGAAATTTTATTAAAGTATATATATTTTGCTGCCATGCATGTGACAAGCAAAATTATCGCTATCTGATCAGAAGGTCACATATTTTAACTATGATAAGACTACGTAGGATAGATTCTTATGGTTCGATATTTTCTCGAACCCCATACACATGAAGAAACTTAAATTTATGGGATTATTGTTTATAACCTTTATATGTATATCATGTATATATGTTTCTGTCACAGTCAGTAGTTTCTAGGGTTGCATATCATAATTATTGTAGCACAAGGCTCTTCACTTTATTCTTCATCTTTTTCTTGGATGAAGTAATGTAGGTGAAAATTGGACTAAAGTTCTTCACGAGTCACTTGTGCTACCTTATTGATGGGGAAAACAACATTGCCACTTAAAAAGAACAAGTTTAAATTTTAGTAAGGATATAAATTATAGAAATTAATAAATATTAATCGAGATGCTAGTAAGTTGGTCTAACCGAGGATGTGATCTTAGATAGAAAAGAGTGGAGGTTGCGTATTAGAGTAGCAGGTTAATAGGCTACTAGGGATAGATTGATGTTTGGTTTTGGGATATAGTAAGGTAGTAGGATTAGTCATGTATTTATATCTTGTGGTGTCATTATCCATCTTATATTTGTTAATTTTATTGTATTTACATTTTATCATTTGCTTTTGTTATTAGTCGTTCTTTTTTGTTTTTCTTTTTCTTTTCCTTTTTTTCTGTATCTAATTTATTCTGCTTATGAGTTTTGAGACGAGGGTTT
This sequence comes from Solanum aculeatissimum, assembly GCA_038996855.1. NCBI lineage: Eukaryota > Viridiplantae > Streptophyta > Magnoliopsida > Solanales > Solanaceae > Solanum > Solanum aculeatissimum. Next base: position 28,918 of record JBCEWC010000409.1, on the reverse strand, counting down.
CCCAGAAACAGCCTCTTTAAGCCTCTATGAGATAGTGATAAGGTCTACGTACATTTTTACCTTTCCCATACTCCACTTGTGAGATTCCACTAGGTATGTTGTTGTTGTTGTGCGCTAGTAAGTTGATCCACATGTATATTATAGAAATAAATTTTTGTTTTTCGAAATGAGAGAAATGATAAATACTTTGTGAAATTAATCAAGACGTACATGCAAACTGATTTCAAGATATTATACTTGTGTTCAGACATGATTCTCCTTTGGGAAAAAAAGGATAAAGAAAATTTGAGTGACAAAATATTCTTTAAACAACATGTTGTTATTTGTTTTATCATCGAGAACATAACCTTAGATTAAAAAGAATAGAGATCGCGTATTAGGGTAGAAAGTTAACAGGCTAGTAAAGAACAGGATGTTGACTTATCTTGTGAGGTAGTATGATTATTCGCGTCAGTCATTTACTTTGCTATGCAATTAGTAATTTCTTCAAAAAAGAAAAAGAACCCTACACGTTGACCATATGCAATTTGTTGACTTCCTTGTAATAAAAACAGGATTAAATAAAAGTCAAACACTTAACATGCAATTTCATACTCAAACTGAGTTATTCATTGAACAAAGCTACATATTTTATGATTGTGATATGCTTCTATTTAATGAAAAAATTAACTATAAGCTTTATTTAATTAATTCTTTTACTATAAGCTTTATTTAATTAATTCTTTTACTATAAGCTTTATTTAATTAATTCTATCTTTATAGTATAACAAATTGCATTTATGTTCTAATCCAGTTTCTTAAGATTTACGTAAACTTTGATAAGACATAATTAGCAAACACCTCATTTCTAGATTAAAATAAAATAATCTCTTACACCTAACAACCATACTTTTTTTTTCTTTCTTTATAAATATTTTTGTGAATTTATTTCTTAATATATAAATAAATATATTATTTAATAAACTAGAAAAAATATCATATAAATTAAGACAAAAAAAACTTGTAATTATCTAGTAGATCTGTTAACATGTACGAATTTGAATCAACACTAACTCTACATCTACGTCTACATATATATATTGATAGTTAAGTCAAAATTATGAACGCCTCGATTAATTTCATTAGCTCTCTATCTACTATCTCCTACTAACTTGATAACTATAGTATATTAAGTTAGTTTGCGTACACTTCACTTCTACGACCACGAGGCACCTTCTAGTCTACCACCTCCATCTCCCATAGCTTGACAAAATCTATTCTGTTCATCTTATTTTATATGTTATTTTTTTCTTTGTAATTTGTCTTAAAAAAATTCATCTTATTTTTAATAAAATAATTTTCAACCACAAAAATATTCATAAATAATTTAGACACATTTTAAAAATCTTTTTTTTTCCTAAATATTATGATGAGTCAAATGATATCAAATAAAATACGATGAAAGGTTTTTTTTTTAAACCTTTATTAGAATTTAAACTTAAAATTACCTCATTTCATTAACCACGCATTCCATCTTTGTTAGTACTATGTAGATTACATTTTTTTCATCATGTAGACTACATTTATTTATTAATAATAAGAAATATATAATATAAAATGGGACCCTTTAAGAATAAGATGTGTCACCAACGAAACTAAGCAAGATATAATACAACTATTAAGGTGTTAAATAATAAAATTCAATATTAATGTATATATAAAGAGTATAGAGAGAGGGCCTACAAACAACCACCACCCCCTCTTGTCCGGGGAAGTGGAACCTTTCTCTTCTCTGTAAACACAAATCGTCCAGGGCCCCTGTAAAACCTCCCAAAACCTTCTCTTTCTCTTCAAAAATCGCTTGTTTTCTGTTGCAATTCTCTCCTTTTTTTCTCTCTTTCAACAACTACATTCAGCTTAAAGAAAAAGATCTCTTCTTTTCCTCCAATTTCAATCTACATTGATCAGTTCTTTGTCAGTTGAGGTTCTTCTACTTCGTTGTGGTATCTTTTTTGTATTCTTTTTGAACCCTTTATGGGGGTTGAGATAAGAACAGAGGTGGGGTTATTGAATTTTCTGTTTCTGGGCATTTCTGGTTTTGGGGTTTAGTGTTGATTGATATTCTAGAACTTGTACTCTTTGTGTGTGTGTGTGTCTGTTGTTGAATTCTTTGTTGGGTTTGTTTAAAATAAAGATTGAAATTTTAGTGTTCTTTGTTCGAAATTCAGGAAAATTGAGTTTGGGTTTTGTGGATTTTTGTTTTACTGTTGAAATACTGGAGTTTTGGGTGGTACATTCTACCTGTCTAGTTCGAATTTTCAAATCATCTGTTAGCTGTATTAGTTTTTTTTATAGTTTTTTGTGTGAAGAAGGAAATGAAGGATGTTTTCTTGGCTGGTAAGGACAGTTTCAGCTTGTTGGCGACCTTTAAGTCGATATGTCCCTATGAGCAAGGATGAAGATGATGTTCTGGGAGGTGAAGATGACCCACTGCTATGGTGTAGAGACCTTGAGAAACATTCATGTGGGGAGTTCTCTTTTGCTGTGGTCCAGGCTAATCAATCATGTGAAGATCATAGCCAGGTTGATTCAAGTCGTGAAGGAACCTTTGTTGGGGTCTATGATGGCCATGGTGGCCCTGATGCTTCGAGATTTGTCCGTGATCACCTTTTCCTGCATTTAATAAGTGAGATCATGTTTCTTTATTTCATTACTTTTCTGTTTATTTGTTTTTAAAATAAAATGGTTGCTGCACTCTTTGACAATGGAATTTATGGTGTTCTTTATTTTTTTTGCTTTGTATTGTAAATTTTACTCTTGTAGGAGGATATGACCTTATATAGGAGGCCATGGAGGACACAAATTAAGATAGAAGACGAGTAGGTAGTTGAGTGTTGTCTCGCTTACCCTTCCATAGAAATTCATGATTTCAAGTTTTGGGAGAAATGATATTCATAGTGATCTTCTAGATTGTGTGACAGGTGAAACAGTTGCAGCATTTTGCTATTCTGTTTATGTCAGCTCTAGTGCATGTTGTAGCAGTGTTACCAATTTTTATGTCTATAAGTTACTATGTAGTAGAAGGTTTTAATTGTTACTAAGGATTTTGCAACTCTCTCACAGCTTAGGCTTTGTTTCTCTTTTATGTGTTGCTGTAGACTAGTTGCTTTTAGTTTCTTCTTCAGAGTGACAAACAGTAACATAGAGAAACAGGATCATCTTTTTGGTACTCTTGATGGTGGCAAGCAAACAAGCATTTTCGTCTCTCTTCTTCTGAAATTGAAAGGAATGCCATGTTTAGATGGAAACTGTTAACATCTTCAGTAGAATACAAAGCAAACACACCTTTTAATCATCTCTGTTATCATTTATTATCTGTAGACTGATATTTGGGTATACTTACTGTTGTCAAGCTCACATTCTTCTGCTTCACTAAAGACTTGTATGGTAACAAATAATATCATCTGCTTACTTGCCGTTCCTTCTCTTCTGATTGGTTGTGTCGTGTTGACTCACAGCTTTTGGATGAGTGTCTTGTGACTACTTGTGCTGCTGAATAAGACCACTCTTTTCCTAATTTCTTGTGTTGTTTCATATATTACTTGAAAATTTTCAGGCTATGAAACTAAACACACTTATTTTTACAGAGCTTGCTCGAGAAAATAGAACTATAGATGAAGACGTCCTTAAAAATGCTTTTGCTGCAACTGAAGACGGCTTCCTTGCTTATGTGAGAAGGGCATTTGGTATTACACCATTAATTGCATCTAAGGGGTGCTGCTGTCTGGTTGGTGTTATCTGGAAAGGGACATTATATGTTGCTAACCTGGGGGACTCTAGAGCAGTATTAGGTTATACAGGAAGATCCAATAAGATTGTTGCTGAGCAATTGACTAAGGATCATAATGCCAGTATCGAGGAGGTTAGGAAGGAACTTATGTCTTTGCACCCAGATGATTCACGCATTGTGGCTCATGTTGAGGGAACTTGGCGCGTTAAAGGCATTATACAGGTTTGCTTTTAAATACTAATTCTACTTGACGCTACTTTCTTATATACTGCTATGATCTCTTCATTGTTTTTTTCTTCTTGTACTTGGGTTGCTGCACTTGAGCCGAGAGTTTTTCGAAAACAACCTCTCTACCTCCTTGACAGGTAGTGGTAAGGTCTTCGTACGCTCCATCTCCCCAAATGCCAACAGCTCAATATTCCTGTTTGATTTCATGTAATTCTCAAAATCTGCGGGGCTGTTACTTTTGGTTAGTTAGATTCATTTCCCTTTATGTTTGTGTCTGCATCTTTTAGGTATCTAGATCAATTGGAGATGCATATCTGAAGAAGCCAGAATTTGCTCTTGGTCCAGATTTCCCACGATTCCACCTTCCAGAACCTCTGAGGCGGCCAGTACTAAGAGCTGATCCATCTGTATGTTCAAGAAACTTACAACCAGGCGATAGATTTCTTATATTTGCTTCTGATGGACTGTGGGAACACTTGAGCAATCAAAAGGCTGTGGAAATTGTGCATAACAACCCTAGAGAAGTATATTTCCTTTAATTATCTGTTATTCCGCCACTGACGTAGCATTCTCATTTACTTGTTCAAAATGTCATGTTTGTATGGTTAAACTTAGTTTGTTTACCCAATATCAGGGAATAGCTAGAAGACTTATTGTGTCAGCCCTGGATGTGGCGGCAAGAAGAAGAAAGTTGAAGTATGATGACCTTAAGAAGTATGAAAAAGGTGTCAGGAGGGCCTTTCATGATGATATAACAGTTGTTGTCGTCTTTATAGATCACGAGATGCTGAATGGAGAATTACCTGTGCCTGAAATGTCTGTTCGAGGATTTATAGACACTCATGGACCATCAGATTTTAATGTTCTGCAAGAGGTTTCTACGAAGACGAACTCAAACAGCTGAAACATACCAAACAAGTTGTTGGCACTTCTTCTTTTCTATCCAATTTACATTAGATATACAGTTCAGATAAACAGCAAGACCTATCAGGTTACCTGTTTTTTTACCCATATACCACCATCCCACAGGTCATGGGCAACCTACTCTATCTAAATTTTTGAATGTACACAAATTTTCTGTACAAAGAAACTGCCTCCTATTGTTTCTTTGCCATAATATCTGTCAAGGGAAGGCCATAAAAGTTGGCATTGTGATAAAAAAAAAAGTACATGCTGTTTCAAGATTTATGCACATGAACCCCAGATTCTTGCCTTCTGAAGATTTTCTGCTTGTTCCAAAAATTGCCTCTCACACACACAAAAACACACGGAGCTAGGGGAGCGCAAGGGGTTTCACGTGAATCCCTTCATCGGAAAATTACATTATACTATACTAGGGTAAAATTATTTTTATGCATTTATCATAAATGTTAGAATCCATTTGGCTTCTTCATATGTTTACTTTATATTTTATATCCTCTTGGTGAAAATTCTGGTTGTGCTAATAATGCAGTGGAGAGGCTTTTTTTTAAAAAAAAAATTTAATCTTTATGCCTCAAACTCTTTCTAACAAGCTAATGAGCTATCAGCAAAACAAGTTTTATGCTCTTCTTTCACCGTTGGTCTTTTCTTGAATTTTTTTTTGGAGTTGTTACTCTTCCACACACCAAAAGACAAATTTTAGGCACCAACAGTTGGCTACAACTGCTAGAACCATAAATTCTCCTGTGCCCTTGTCTCTAACTCTGCAAACATGGAATGAGATGCTGTAATGGGATTTAATTGCTAATGTCTGGGCTTTGGGCCTATGGTCAAGTACTTTTGTCTGAATAGTACAATAATTGAAGCACAAGAATCAACAGGTAATATATCAGAAGCAATAAGACACATTCCATTGATAATTCGAAATCCATCAATAGCATGTAAAATCTGCTATTCGGCTTGACATCAGCTCTAATCATGATTTGGTCGAACATGAGGTCGCTCTACACAACAACAACAACATCTCAATCCCAAACAAGTTAGGGCGGAGTCTTGACACCCTACCTATACTATTCTTAGTAAGGAAAAAACTAATTTTAGCATCAAGTTCTTTTGAGAATCCATGAATTCCATGATACAATCCAAATCCTGTTTGGCCTCTCTTCTATGCCAAACTTACATATTCTGTAAGCATTTAAACTTAAATAAATAAACTCTACAACAACAACAATGCCTCAATCCCGATAAGTTTGGGTCGGCTATATGAATCTTCACTATTCTATTTAAGCTCAACTCATGCAATCACTACTCCATACTTGGCTCTCACTACTTCTGTTCACTGCTTCTCCCTGTCATTATTGAATCTATATTACAATTTAAACATAAAACTCTTGTATGCAGTCTTAAGTTCTTTATCCCTAATCCTCTATTTTCTTAGACATGGTCACATCTGCCTACTTGATCAAATGTATCCTCTTCTCTGTGCACATGACACCATCCCTTCTCTCCATAGCTCCAGAAACAGCGATAAAGTCTAAGAAGATTGCATTTCAGCTTAAATATGGGGAAAACATATGAAATCGTACACAACTGAAGCTAATATGACAGAACTGGAGTAAAGACGGATTACATTACATCAAATAACAAAATACTTCTATCTACATAAAATCAAAAAAAAAAAATCTTGACTTTCAATTTGGTCAACCAGTTCGAAATTGAAGCGTAATTGATCCATTGATTGAATAAGCAGCCTCTAGCTAACACAACCTACAAAAGCTCCAGCACTTGTTTCATCAATTAACATTTCTATGCTAGATCTACATAACATTATATATCACTCTAATTTTTCCACCTCCTTTCTTTCCTGGAGTGCTGCACAAAAAATATCACAATGACAACAGTCCAACAGGACCTGAAAATATTGGTGAATTTAACCATTATGTTATGAATGGGTCTCTTTGGCGTTGAAGTGGTTGCAGTTACGAAAAAATAGAAGGATTGTTATCAGAGTTGGTTTTACTGAATCTTGATCTCACGATTCTAGGCTTCCTTCACTACTGCATCTAGCTAGTGCACACTTGTTGCTTCCATTTGAGAATATATTTTTTTCTTTTGCTTTACCAATAAAATGATCAACTCAATTAGAAACGTGCATTGACTTCAACGCATGACTAGAAGGTTAGTGAGAGTAGGCGAAGAGAAGAAAATAAATTTTGTTTCTATTCTATATTAAATTGACAATTAGCACGTCAAGTTGTAATATGTAGGTGGTCTTAGTCTATGATCCCCCACTAATTGTCTAGCAAACTGTCAAGGGATGGGTTAGATTACTAGAAAAATGGATCATACCCTCAAAATTCAAGTTCTGCACATGGAGAGTGTACAGATTCTTTTCACCATCCCACTGTTGTTTCATCATTTTCCACACATGTATGGGAAAGTCAATTTTCACTTGGGGCTCAATTAATGACCTGGTGAATGACGGGAAGTACACACAGTACAGAGATGTCTAATGCAAGCAGTCCCTGTTCTGATTTATTGATCAATATGGGTGATAGACATAGAGGCAAAAAACTACCGACGACTGGGGTGGAATTAGAAATTCCATTGACAAAGTACAGCATAGAGACAAGATCACTAAGGTGAAATGGCAGAAGCCTGATCATCATTTTTGAAGATAGAACACTGACGTAAGTAGCTATGGAAATTCTGGACAGTGTGGAGGTGGTTACATAGTTAGAGACTGCACTGGGAAGATGAAAACAGCTATGGCCTTGTCTGGGATCAGGAAACAACTACTTTGCTGAACGCCATGCCATTTGGAGAGGAAAGCTCGTTAGGTCAGAAAAGGGTTTCATCAACATTATGGTGGAATCTGATTCTCAAAAAATAGTTTCATACATTTCTAATTCCTTATTTAGTTTCAAAAAATACAAAATGTTTCATACATAGGCAAAGAAGCTGTCAACCCCTTCCTCACCCCAAACCCCCGTGGAGGAGGACCATAGAGGCCATCAAAGACTTATCAACACAATTCATGTGGATTAAGTTTCAGCATTGCCTGTGAAAAGGGAATAAACCTGCTCACTACCAGGCTGGACTTGGACAGCATGTGCATGATAAGATCATCTTCACTAGTCAAGAGGAGCTACCAATGGAACTTATTAGGCTTGATTAGAATGGATAAGTGTCCAGCATTCAGAATTAAGAAGACTAGCAATATCTACAACTTGAATTTTTGATTATCTCTTATGCTTTCTTAAACTGATAGGTATGTCACTGTAAATGGAAGGAGTCCTTCCAAGTTTATTTTGTTGTGTATGACTTTGAACCTCGGATGACTGGAGGAGTATTCCTAGCTACCTAGATCTGACACTGTGTACCACCATGCAATTATAGACTTCTCCTTGTGATCATCAATTTAAAAAGTGTGAGCCTGTTCACACTACAGTTAGGATCTGACTAAGATTTATGTCCTCATACGTGTGTGCTTTATTGCTGTATATAAAATATCCCACCCCAAAAGAAACAGTTATAGCCGGCTTTGTAGTTCAGAATCATTTTTGATACAAAAAAGGATTAAAACCAAACTAAAAGAAAGGCAATATAAATATCTTCAAATATATATTTATCAAGACACTTCCATGTTCCATCAACAAAAAGGGAAAAAGTAAACAGAGATAGGGAGAGGAGTGTGTATACTATGCATGTTTTTATGTATGGGTTGTGTACTTATACGAATGTATGGACATATAGATTGGGGGTGGGGGTGGGGGACTCTAAATGACGTCAGAGATAAGACTTGGGTCAAAGTTAATACAAAAACTAGCTTTTTAAGATAATATTACTCTAAATGATGTTAGATGTCAGGATTCAAAAAATAAAAAAGACTTTATTTAGACAAGATATATCAGATATAAAAAGTCTTTTGTCCCATTACATAAAGAGAAAGACTGGGAATATTTGAACAAAAGAATTCCTCAAAAACCAGATCATCTAAATTACATGCTAGTACATTCAAAGAAAGCTGAAAATACTTTGATAACTCATACCCTGTAAAAAGATAGAAAGCACAAAGACACACAATTTCTAAATCAACAAAAGAAGTCATTGATGCTTAGTTGCATGTGTAAACTCCACTTGAATACCTGTGATCAACCTCATAAAAATCAGTCTTGCCCTCTAAAGCAGGCTGCAGAGAAATGCCGGACAAAGATCTAGTCCCTTGGGATGAAAACTTTACATAACCAACAAGCTCTAGCTCTACCTCATCATCATCATCATTAATATCTATAGGGAACCTCGCCTTCAATTTTCCAGGATGACCCTTGAGTGGAATCTCATCAACGTGCCATTTCAGTTCTCTCTCAGAGCGGTTCAACACAGCTTTAGGTGAAACTTTCAACAATGTCGGGTCCACTGGCAATTTCAGGACAAAGGTCACATTGGTTAATGGAACTGGAATATCAGGATTTGCAACATACTGTAGCATTACAGAAAGTAATGTCCCACTAAGACGCTTAACAAGTCGAATCCTCAAAGGCAATGGAGTTAAACGTGGTAGCAAACTGTACTTAATAATTGGTATAGGCTCATTCGACGGTGCTGTCTTCACATGAAACAGACCATTCCCAAGGCTGCTCACACGAGAACTTTGCAAGACAAACCTCTTAACAGCAGCAGTGTCTTCAACCTTAAATGAAAACTCAGTTTCCTTATTATCGGAAGACTTTGGTGGCAGCGTTCTTAAGTAAACAATTCCCATCAAACCAACTCTAGTAAGCAATGATTCTCTGAACTCAGCACTGATTTCCTCAGTAATGAACATTTCTGGACCATTCATTTTCTTCACCAAAATATCCTCAAGATTCTTCCCAGAATCATCAGCAGTGGCTCCAGCTGCAGCTTTTGGTGGTTCACTAGTTGCCAGCAATTCAAGCCCACCAAGTCCCTGATCTTTCTTCACCTTTTTTGTACCCACATACTCAGAAGCATCTAATCCACCACCCCAAGCGCCATTGATGCCTTCAAAATCTTCTGGCAGTGTTGATCCTTCGTTACTAAACTCTATCCCACCATACTCTCCTTCAAACCCTTCCACACCGATGTGGGTCGACTGGCTAGCTGCAGCAGGTGGCAGGGTAGTCACGTCAAGCCCTGCCAATGCCTTTGCAACATCTGAACTCTCGTTACCCTTGTCCTTCTTAAAACCACCCATCAAGGACTCTGGCTGATTAATCTTATCACTTGCTGCAAATGGATCCTGCTCCACCTCAATCTCCTCAATTTTCTCCTCCTCCTTTTCTCCACCCGTAATCGCCAATGTGGCTGCCACTTCATCACCTGCCTCCAATGTTTCCTGAGGCAACTCAAACAATGCATTCGAAAATGTCTCCAATCCACCTTCTTGTTCCAATGAATGTGGCTCCACGTTCACCCAACTATCACCTCCCCTAATCTTATTCTCTGTATGAACAGCCGAATGCACCATCTTCGCTATACTCTCCCCGTGCATAGACGCCAACATAGCCGCCAGCCTAATATTACTAACCCCTCTCAACACAATATCCAAAGCCATATAAATCTCCGCATACTTCTTAGCTAACTTCTCAGGTGTCACATCTACACCACGGCACGCAGTAACCACAACAGAAACAGCTTGATTCACAATACTAATACACTCAAACACATTATTAACAACCATATCTTTGTCATTATCATCAGCAGTTGTAATAGCAAGCACATAAATCGAGTTAACAAGGCGATACACAACCCGGTACCTGGATTCAACCCCAACAATAACTTGACCCGAAGATGCAGCAAGTGGATCATCACCAAGTGACATAGAAGGATCGGAAGGAGAGGAATCAGAGGTAGGTTGTTGGGGTTGTTTGGAAAATGCAAGACGCGTTTGGCGAAAAGCTGAAAGTGCCATTAGGGCTCGAGATGGAGGAAACCATTCACGGGTTTGGAGTAAGATATCAGGACCATTAGTGGGTTGAAGAGAAAGTGCCAAACAAGACATTTTTTGAGTGATCTTTAGCAGATCTTTGCACACAAAGTCTTGCTTAAAGCTAACAATTTCTGTATCTGCAGTGCGGATTCAAACTAGATCATGCTTATAGGAGCAGATTAACAGAGAGATTTACTTACTCGGGAACTGTGCAGAGAATTTTGGCTTGAGCTCCTCTCGATTGCAGAGATCGGAGAAAGTATGACCGGAGCAAATGTTGACGGGATTTGGAAGAAAGAGATGATCGGTTCCGGGGCAATTGTTTAACGGGTCGGATTATTGCGATCCAATGTTAATATTAGGAAGAAATTTAGCAAATAGCCACTTTGATTTTTGTGGACAGTTAATTAAGTTTTAAATGGCATCGTTTTGAAATTATTATGTCCTTGAGTGACGTATATAGTTTAGTGGTAAACACTATCTAAAAAATGGGCTTACATTTTTTTAACATTTGCTTTATATTTTAACAAATTCGAATTGTATGGTAGTTTCTCCTTTAAGGAAAAATTATGCAAAGGAGCAAATAAGTAAATATATACTATTTAATTAACGAACATAGTTATAGTTTGAATTAATTATGACTTGTGATAAACATCTAGCTATAATTATAATTTGAGTTTTATATAATTTGCGTGATTTATATAAATTTTGTGTGTCAATCAAATTATGTAGCAAAATATACAAACAGTATGAATTGTATAGTAAATTATATAAACGATATGTACAAATTGTATAGTGAATTATACAAACGTATACAAATATTGCACGAATTATACAAACATTGTTATAAATATAAATACAAAATATAATTATCAAACTATAGCTATAAACGCGAAAATTCATCTTTATTAACATAACTCTAGTTATAAGTGTGATAATCGTATATTGGGTAATATATGTTATGTGCGTGACGGATCTAATGAGATGGTAAGTTGAGGTTAATAATAGGTGGATTGTTTAGATTTTGATAATTGCAGTTAAATTTTCTTTTCTAATCCCTATTTAAGGCACATTTTTTACTTTTTCGATTGTATTATTAAAGACTTATGAGAATGTATGATTATTGTTTATTGACACACAAAAAAAAAAAAAATATGTATTTTATATTTAATTTCAATCATGCTGCATTTGCCGCCGCATACCGACCACAAATGTACGTGTTAAAACCTATTACACCAAGCTCTTATTTCCTTCCATGTGTTGATTTTTATTCCACGTGGCATCACCCCACGTCCTCAATAGCTATCCTCTTTATATTATAAAAACCTTAAACAATGAAATAAATTTGTTATCGACATATACTTCATAAACAAAAAAACTAAGAATCGATAGAAAGTTGGAAAAAAAAGAGTTGAAAATGCAAGCAGCAAAAGAAACAGCAGCTAATATTGCCGCCTCAGCTAAGTCTGGCATGGAAAAAACCAAAGCAGTCGTTGGAGAAAAGGTGTTTTCCTTTTCCATTTTTTCAGTATCATTGTTTAACATGTAAATTCAGTTTCACAAGAAAAAACAAGAACTAGATCGTTACGGTGGAGAAATGTTATTATACAAGATGATTTGTACATGACAAGGTTTACTTTACGTACTTTAAAATTACGAGTTTAGAATATCTATTTAAATTAGTACCTAAATTCAAATCGTAAGTGAAATACTGTGTGGGGATGTTTTTTATTCATAGATTTATGATCTGCTTGAACTAGGTGTTAAGATGAATTCGATACCTCTTTTGTTTCAATTTTTCATGCATTTTTATAGTTTTTAACTCTTAAAATTTTGAGTCGAGTAAAATTAGATTAACAAATTGAAACGAAAAGGTATTTGGATCAGCCTTCATCTGATACAAAAGAAGATAGATTAGAAAGTAATTCTACTTCTCATTTGTTGTGCAGGCAGAGAAACTGACGACATGTGATCCTGTGCAAAGGCAAATGGCAACGGAGAAAAAGGAGCAGAGAATCCATCAAGCGGAGATGGATAAGCTAGCGGCCCAGGAGCAGAATGCCGCCTCAAAACAAGCCGCTGCCATGGGAGGAACTACTGCTTATACGGCTAGTGGCGGCGGTGGCATGGGTCTTGGTCACACCACTGGGACACATGGCACCACTGTAGGTCATACTGGTCTTGGTCACACCACTGGGACACATGGTGTCACGGCAGGCCATACTGGTCTCGGTCACCTCACTGGGACACATGGCACCACGGCAGGCCATACTGGTCTCGGTCACACCGCTGGAACACATGGCGCCACGGCAGGCCATACTGGTCTCGGTCAACTCACTGGGACACATGGCACCACGGCAGGCCATACTGCTCTCGGTCAACTCACTGGGACACATGGTGCCACGGCAGGCCATACTGGTCTCGGTCACACCACGGGGACACATGGCGCCACGGCAGGTCATATTGGTCTCGGTCAACCCACTGGTACACATGGCATCACCACAGGTCAAACTGGTGTGACGCCAGAAGGCGCGACAGTGGAGCGCCTGACCGAGACCACAACGGGCATGGTGGGGAGCCAGTATCCACCGGGGACCACCACAGGAAGCGGGGAAGCTACGATTCAGGGTCCTAATACTGGAAGGCCCCATGGATCTACCACCGGTTCTGCCTTTTAAATAGGAAGTTTATTTTCTCATTATATATAGAGAACAAATAGTTAATGTTCTTTAAATAAAGTTTAGAGAATATACCAGAGTAGTTGTACTCCCGAAGGTCTTTCTAAGCGGCTAACTCTATCAAAAGCTACTTATGTCTCTGTCAGTATTGTATGTAGTACGCATGTCTTATTCTTACCTCGTGAGAGGTACTTAACGATAATATTTTTACAGTTTATTATCATCAAAATAATAACTAGCAGTCAGCACTGATTCTTAACATTACAACAATCGGACATTCTAACGGTTCTATAGATACATATTTGCAATATCCAGAACAAATTGAGTATGATATGCTAACTATGAATTTTTCGTCGAATAACGTAACCTTCTAAATGTAGAAGTGGCTTTGGCTCTAGTTACTGATGCCCCAATAGAGCCCTCCCTAGTTCTCTTTGGAGACAACTTAATGACAACGTTAAAGTAACCCCTTATTTGAAATTGTATATTCATGTCAAATTTTGTTGTATATCCCTCTAAAAGCCCAAAAAGATGGAAATAAGAAGTAGAAGAAGTTCCATATCCCTCTAAAATTTTGTGGCAAGCTTCAGACAAGGAAAAAGGAAGAAATAATGGAACACAAACTTGTGAAAATGGCCAAAAAAGATTTGTTATTATTTTCAACAAGACATGCATTACAATGCATGTCAAGGAATGAAAATAAAACCTGAAGTTGGTCACACCATGGTTACTTCCCCAAAAAAGAGAACATAACAATTAGAAGAGGGCAGAGTTGAGACTCCAAAGAATAGTTTCAGCAGCAAAATAACATGAAGTCTGGACAAGTAAAAGACAAAAGATAAAAGAAAATCTATTCAGAAATGGAAGAAATAGATTTAAGCTTGTATTACCAAGAAACTTCTCTTGAAAATATTGGTACTGTGAAAGAGGTCTTGAGTAAATGCACGATGGACCTATTAGAACTCTTAGCGAATTCGTCATAAAAATGGACCTCGAGCTCTAACACCTTCAAAATTTATGGGACATAGAATTGAATCCTTGTGAATGGGCAAAGTCAGGTGCTCTTATTTTATGAGGATAGGGATGATTGCTTCCATCATCACTGATCAGAAAGACACTAAATTCACTTAGATCCTTTTTCTTTTCTTCCACTTTCACCTTTAATGCAATAGAGATAGTGGATTTGATTCATGGCAGGAGAGCCTTATATCAATTAAGGTTAAGATCCTTTTTCTTTTCCTCCACTTTTATCTTTCAAACTTGTAAAAAAAAATATGTATACTGATTCCTTCACATATCATCAGTTTGCTTAGTTTTATTTAAAAAAAAAAAATATATGTTTGGATAGTCTTATAGTAATTTAAATGGTCTATTTCTCATTTTTATATGAGACATCTTAAATTTAATCCATACAAACAAATTATGTTTAATTTTTTTTTAAACTATACCTTAATGATAATGATTTCATAAGTCGAGAAAATAATATTCCTTCATGACATAAGTATTACGTAATATCTTTTTTCAAAGTCATCTTTTCATAGACCATAGTTGATACAAATCCAAAATGAAATTAAAATTCTATCTATTCAACTACTGAAAATGAAATGTGTCAAGACCTCAAGAAATCAACATCTCACAACTCACCACGTGTACATTTACAAATATTTACGTGGCATCACTTGGTTATCTACCCAACTCCTATATAATTAACTTTCATAACAAAACGAAAATTATAAACACTCCAGAAAAAAAGACAAATTAATTTCAGTGAAAAAAAAAAGAGGAAAATGCAGACAGGAAAGGATGCAGCATCTGCAGCCAAGGCTGGGATGGAAAAGACCAAAGCCAGTGTTCAAGAAAAGGTTTTTTTTTCTTTCTTAAATTTGTCAATCACAAAATTATTTTTAATTATATGAAGTATAACATATAAGGTTAGAAAAATAGGTATAATATTTCGTATATTATTTATGGATTGAGCTGATAAATGAACGATAATAACATTATAATATATTTTTGAATTCGTGGAAGTGCAGGCGGAGAGAATGACTACTAGGGATCCATTGAAGAAAGAGATGGCGACGGAGAAGAAAGAAGACAGGGTGACGGCTGCAGAGATGGAGAAGAATGCAGAAAAAGCACAGCATGCAGCTGAGAAACAAGGAGGAACTACATTTGGAACTGGAACTAGGACTGGGACTGGCACTGGAACTGGTTATTAGTGGACACTAATAACACTTTTTAGAACAAACAAAAATGAAGTTAATTTGTTGTTTTTTGTTCTATTAATAATTGTGGTTTTTGGTTTTGTTGTTGAGGGAGGGATGTAATTTCACACTTTTATGTGGGGTGTTGGCTTTTATGATGACACCAAATTAAATAAATAAAGTGATACTCTTCCTATCTTAAATTTACGTTTTGGATACGGATAGGCATATTATTATTTATACCCTAGAAAAGGGTTTTTGAATCGGTGAATTAAACTTTTTAATTAATATTTAAATATTTTTTAAGAATGATATTAAGTAGTATATTAAATTTAATCGGAGGATTTAAATTGGTTCCTTAGCCATCAGGGATCCAGAATTTTCACTGCCTTCAAAATTTGAAGAATTAATATATTTATTTTTAATTGTGTATAAATAGTATAATATTTTTATTAAATTAATATATACATATAAATATTTTACTCCAGCTTCGCCTATGTTATTTAATAGAAGCAAAATTAAATTGGTATTTTATTAAAAAGCAATATCGTGCTGTTAAAAGTTGTAACAATTTGATTATATGCAGTGTTATGTAAAGTGTTCATGGTTCAAATTTTATAAATAATCGTAAAAGTTTATTTTTGTTGTTGTGAATTTTTTAGTAAAATAAAAAAATTAGATGAAATGTCTTTTAATTATATATATATTGTTATATTTTATCTTCTTAATAGTCTTTGTTTTCTAGAATTTAATTTCTAACAAATACTTTTATTAAATAGAAATATAGAAATTCATGTTGTATTTTATTAGCTTTTTAGCGGAATATGAATTTTGTGCATATTCTTATTAATAAAAGAAAATAACTTCTTATCATATTATTTGTTAATTATTTACATTATAACTTAAAAGAATGATATGATATTGAAATTATTCAAAATTTTGTTTAAACTTGGTTCAAATGGTAAATATTTTTTATTTTTAATATTGTGAGTTCGAATCAAGTAAAAAAAAATTCTTAAAAAAATATTGAATTTTTTTCTCCTTATCCTAAAAAATCTCTACTTCAGACAATTTGCTAGCATTGCGATGCACTCTAACACCTGTCTGGACACATGTCAAAATGTTAGCAAATATCGATGATGTAAGATGCAACATTAAAACACGTGTCATACATTTATCGATTAACGAAATATATTTAAACCGCCTTAATATAATGTCACACACAGTACAAAAATTATTAAATCGAGCATAAAGAAGCTGCATTCTTTAAATTTAACATAGAATTGTAAGAAGAAAAATTAAAGTTGGAAATATGCAGTCGTTGAAGGAAAAAGCCTCAAATGCTGCTGCTTCAGCAAAATCTGGCATGGAAAAAACCAAAGCTACTGTCCAAGAAAAGGTTCTCCTTTTTATTTTTCAATCGCATTAATGAATTATATTGAATATTAATGAGATTATATTGAATATGTTATAGTCGTAGTTATGCACCTATTTTCATATTCAAATAGGTGGAAAGGATGACAGCCCATGATCCAACAGAGAAAGAGATGGCAACAGAGAGGAAACAAGAAAGGATCCATGAAGCAGAGATGAACAAGCAAGCAACTCAAGAGCGCAATGCAGCTCTCCACCACGGCGGGGGCGTGGGCACTGGGAGGCCACATTATTCAAGCACGACCGCGGGTTCTACCAGACACCCAACTGGGCTCTCAGATGGGGTGGTTCCATCTCAACCCATTGGGACAACTACTGGGATTCAAAGGCCCTCTGCTGGTCATAACACCCGTATAGGTGATGGAGCTAGCCAGGACCTTGGTACTGGTGGTAACTGGGAGCTATAATTAGGATGGTGTGGAGCAGAATAAAAGGGAGTTACGGGTTAAGCAGAATTCAGTAACTTTAGAACATAGATATGCTATTTGAATCCAATAAATAAAAAGATTTGTGATCAGAATCCAAATCTATAGTTTAGGATATCAGATTTTGAGTTGGAAATAAGTGGCTTTTGTTGCCTTAGTGACACTACATGTAGGTTCTTTGGGATTAATTTCCCCTCTTTTTCATGTTGTGACATTTTCTGATTATTAATATGTTTCAAGAAATGCAAATTAGTTAACAAGAGTATTAGTCGAGACATACCTCCACTAAACAACACGATCACCATCACCAGAATTGTATTGAGCCCCAAAAAATAGGGACAAAAAAACAAGAAGAATAACCAGAATGATATTAAGGGGATGCAATCAACAAAGTCTTTTATCAAATGAAAATGATAACCCCAAGATACTCGTAATCTATGATATTCATGGGACATCCTTCAGACAACAATCAAAAACCACAAAAATATTGAAGGGGTAAAATGAATTAAGCGGAGAAAACAGAGCCAATAAGCAACAACACAACCCAACAACTCTAAAAACTAGTAGTACTGTTAATAAGATAACCAAATCATGCCTAGATAATAATCGGTTCTACTAATGAAGTTGCATTTCATAACTAGAGCCCAAAATTGAGATATACAATGTATCAGCATGAAAACAAGCAAGGTAACACAGGAAGAAGCTCCCTTCTTAAAGTCACGCTCCTGTTTTGCGCATTTCAGCTTCCCCATGGGCAAAGTGGCACCTTTCTCCAAAAGTGCAAGCCCCTTTAGCAAAGTTCTCACAGAGCTTCGTCTTGTAGTTGCTCATAGGAGGGGCGGGGCCACCAGGACCAGCCGGACCTCTTCCGGGGCCACCAGGACCTGAAGGAGCTCTCCCGGGGCCACCTACTGGACCAAGGCTGTTGATCAACTCTCTTACCATAGCGCTAGCCTGAGAAATTTGTTCAAAGGTACCCTCCAGTTCAATGTTTCTGAGATTTGTATCTGTTTCATGCTCCCGGATAGCCAGCTTCGCTCCAGTCTGTCGACAAATCTGCTTAGAGTTCACACCGCCCTTCCCGATGATTGCTCCAGCAAGAGAAGCATCCACACTGATCTTTGCAGTTGCTGTGGTACCAAAGCTAGCAGCAGGTCCAGAAACAGCAGGCTCCACTCGCCCACCATAACGACTAGGAATAGGTCCAACCCCCATGGCACGTGGATCCTCCTGTGATGGCACAATAGGCTTGCCAATTTCCCACTCCCCATGGGCGAAATTGCATTTGTCTCCAAATTTGCATCCCTCAGCTGTGTTGAATTTGTTGCAAATTTTGGTTTTCACAGCAGGAGCATTTCCATTGGACATGGGAGGTGCGGCCACATTTCTTGATGCTGGAGCTGATCCTAAGTTCATCATCTGGGCCACAGCATTATAGCCACCAGGGACATAATGAAGGAAATGGCAGCTCTCGCCGAATGGGCAGCCGGCAGTGCTGTGTAAAAATCAAACAAGATCAACTCCAAAAACAAGCTAAGAACATATTTCCCATCTCAATTAGCAAACAGGTATAACCCAGGAAGCAGATATTGTCTATTCACCATAACAGGACTAGTATACTAATGCAAATGAGAATCTTATCTGGACCACATTCTAAAAACAAGGGAAAGGCGTCCCACAGAACCGGAAAAAAAAAAAAGGGCAAGGACTCTAGTTGCACTCAAGTGCTTAACAATGGTGGATAACTTCAACTGATATATACATACAGCAGAGGTGCAGCAAAAAAGGGTTTGCTGACTTCCTAGGTTCCAATCACTAAGACGACACAGAACTACTACTTCCCTTACGCCTCACTTCAATCTCCCATGAGGAGGACATTTGAAACAAATGATGTCCAAATGAAGAAAATACTTAACTCTCCCTATTACTCATCCAAAGCAAAGAACATAAAAACTACTCACTTTGACCAACATTGAGGAAAATTGAATAAATAAAAAAAGGGGCTGAAATTTACAGAATCCTTCCGCTTATTTGCTTTATTTTGGCTTGTTTCATCACAACCTAATAATTTTTAAGACAAGTATGGGTTATCTAAGACTATTCCTTTGAATCCTACTCTAATCCTACACAGAACATACAAATCCCCAACCAAAATATAAGAATCCTTATGAACACCAACCTAATGCAAGTGTGCAGACAACAACTACGCCTCCTGATAACTTGATACACTATCTTGGATCGTTGGCTAACACTATGTTCTATTCTTAGCTAAGAATGCATTGATTTAAAAAGTTCAGGGATAAGGCAATAAGCACCCCTCGAACTATACTCGGAATCCAAGCGACACACCTAAACTTAAGCAGTATCTTATTACCCCCTAAACTATTTTATAATGGAATGAATGTCACCCAAAAATGCTAACATGGCATAAATAACCAAATGTATCCTCTGTGTGCATTACATGCACGTCATATTCTTTTTAAGCATTAAATCTTTTTTCCCATTAAAATCCCTTTTTCTTTTTCTTAATTGTGAATCCATAGTTAGCCTTGCCATTTGTACCTCTTTTGTCATATTACCATGTTGACACTGTTGGTTCATTAGTTCCAGATTATGGTCTTCTCACAATTCTGGTTTTTATTTCAACTGTTGTGTGATGGCCGGAGAAGACGTTGAGAAGATGACTGGAAAAGACCCCAGTGAAACAAAAAGTTCACCCACATTCAAAGAATCCTTCCCAAAACCCCCCAATTCCCTTAAAAGCTTCTTCACTAAACACCAAAGAATTCAGAATTACCACAACAAAAGCCAGAAAAGGACAGGAAGAAGACACGCCATGTTTGAGACGAACATGAAAATGGGATTTATCATTGGAGAAAGGAAGAGACAAAGGAGGGGGTCGCGATTGGAGTGAAGGATTGGTTTCTTATCTGGAGGAAACTCCTATAATGGGAAAAGAAGCCGACCAGAGAACCGCTGGAGAAGACACTAATTAATTAGATGTAATTATAATTAGGTAATGTCCAATTAAAAAATGACACATCACATGTGTACTTGTTAATTACTTCTAAAATTTATTTTGTAATCTTCAATTGCCTTCAAGAGAGTGTGCAAACTCTCTATGCCACGTCTGCATTTATGGTTCATTTATTTCATTATAAAATAAGTTTCGCTAGCATTTCGGATATGGTTTGAAGGGGTACTTATGTCTTATCCCAAAAGTTTATGACTTCAAAAAATACTTCCTTTCATGTAATTGAAAGCACTCATTCAGCTCTTCGGAATTGAAGAAAAAGGACATCACCTAAATCCAAGCTCATTACTCTTTGAAAAAGGGGAGGACACGTACTTCTAAAATAAAGCATCAAATGGCAAAGTGTCCCACATATGTCTTTGAGTACCATTTTGCAACTCAAAACTTTTTAAGAAATTCACTATTTTGTAGACACAGAAAACTGAGATTCGGTCATTGGAGATATTAAATAAATACCTTTACTTGGATTATACCAACTCTGAGTAGCTTTACATATCTTAGTAAAAAATAAATTGCATACCTGTTTGAAAGATATTATTAAAAGGCTTGAAAAAAAATCATTGCAGTACAAAGTAGGTAGAAACTTTGGAGGACTGTCGCAATATTATATATCAGAGTTTCCCTCTCCTCCAAATGTATTACAGCAGGTAAATATTTATCTCTGTGAATATCGTAATCAGACAGCTGTCTCATCATTAAACTATTAGAGAATTTTTGAGAATTCATCAACCTCAAGGGCAAATATATATGCTTTTGAGATTCTCACAACACGACAACACTGATTGTTTGGATCTTGCACTTGATACCAATTAAAAGTCCACAAAAAATTTAAAGTTCAAAAATGTCATTAGGCGGGAAAGATTTGAACCTGAAAAACTTCGTGCATGGCTTCGTTTTGCTTCCTATACCACCAGATAAGGAGTCCATTTCTGTTGCATCAAATTAATTAATTTTTACGAGTTAGAATTTTGTTAGTTTCTAAATTGATGCTGGACAAAATTTTAAAGATATCATATACATTATTAAACATTGAAACGAACTACATTCAATTATAACTCGGAGAGAGTTCACCATATATTCTGTAAGATTTTCCTTCATCATCGAAGTAAATAAAGGTATAAAGCTATGCTACACTGTAAATTCATAGTCTTATTGGTTTTGTATACCCTTTTCACCTAGATAAAGCTTTCAAGCTTTCTGCGCATATTTCATAGAGAATTTGTATTTTTCAACATTTAGAAGTTCATCTCTTAGATTCCCCTCGTAAATATTTAGACACGAAGATATGTCTCTTCAAAACTGTCTTCCCCTTCTTTAGATTTATGCAAGCCTTGGTTCATCCTCCTGAACATCAATTTTTTACTTCTTTGTATGTTAAATATTTTACTCAATTTAGCGTTAGCACCGACTTAAAAGTACTTCAACCAGCAGCTATTCCTGCTTTACCGCCTCCCTTGATAACAAGAGAAATCCAAACACAGGAGCTAAATGATATATGGAAATACTTCCCACATACTAAAATATAAACAACATAAATGAACAGTGTACATAATGCAAACAGTATTCCTCCATAAGATTCAAATCTCACAAGTATAACGAGAACTGACAGTTCAAAAAGCCAAAACAAGCATGAAACTGAGAACGAAAGTAGATCTATAGAAGATATAAACCTGGCTTTGATTTCTTGAAACCTCCATTGAAGTTAGGACCAGCTTCATTTCTGCTTCTCTTCCGGTGATCCATGGCTGGTAAAACTCTCAGATTCGAACAAAATGAACAAAAAAAACTCTGCAAAAAACAGAAGAAAAATACAACTACAGCCTACCGAAGCCTAAGCAAATCAGTAGAAGTAGACGAAGGAGAAAAATCAGTAGGCTAAAACCCTAACCCTAGCACTAGGGTTTATCGGTAAAGGAGAAGAGAGCGTGAAGATGAGGAAAATGTGATATATATGAATAGTGGATAATAATGGGTATATCTTTTTGAATTTATTTAAAGGACGAAATTGGGACGTGTAAAAAATGGAGGAAGTCACGTGCTATATCAAATTACGTGCACTTTGTGGATCCACTTATTTAGGGCTCTAGTTGTTTTTTGGGCCTTTCAATTAGGGTCCAACTAGGGTGACGCTCATGATAAAGGATGGGTCAAAAAATAAATGAATTTTTAGATTGACAAATTTTTTAGCAAGATGTACATGTGATATTTTAGACAAATATCATTTTGAAATGAAAATAAAGCGAAAAAACTTTATAAAACATGATACAAGTACACATAATATGTGAGCTTTTGAATTAGACAATGATAAAACTCAAGAAAAAAATTTATAATGTATGTTGAAGCAAAATATTAGTTTGAATCATGAAAAATATGATATCAGAGTCAAAAGTAATTTTAATATAATAGTTGGACAAATCTCAATCGTAAGGGGTGTGTATATGACACTCTATTAAGTAAAGCATGAAAAGAATTGATTTATTTCTAGGTAAACATGTTTCAATAATAATAGTTTGTTTCAAAATGTAGCATATATATTATATTTGCACACATAATAAGTGGATTCGCATGTATACAATATCTTTATAATAAAATGCACCATCTTTATTTGTATAACAATAGTGATACACATCTGTATCCACACGCTTAATAAGTATATTAAAGCATATACAATATTAATATCTAGCTGAATTTGCTGCACAAATTCTTTTGACGTCTACCCTTTGGGGTAGCCAAGTGGTTTGGACTTGAGACCTCCATGTAACCCCTTGCTAGCATTGAATTTATCTAGTGCGAATTATATCTCCTATGTGATTTGCGAACTATTGCATAAAAGTGGAGATTTATCCTGTGCGCACTCAAAGAGCAACAATCGTGGAGTCTGCTAATGGACTAAATGGGCCTGGGCTATTAAGCCCAACCCTTAACAGGGTAAAATTGTCATTAAACATAAGAAACAAAAGTCCCACCTGTTCACAGTCGCTCTCCATTTACTGCATTTTCAAAGCTCCCAAACTGTGTTAGCTTCGATCTCATCGAAAGAGACCTATATTAATTCTACTTTGAGAAAGCTGTATCAATTTACTCTCTTTCTTCAAGCATTCTTCCTGTTGTGGTGAGTTTTTTTCTTTTTGCAGAAATATTTATGATCCAAATGCTGTTTAGATTTGTTATACAATGATCAATTGATATCCAATCAGTTCGCGAATTTGTGTTTTTTTACTCGGTATTTTTTTGTTTCCGTTTTGTGTTTTAATTAAATCTGGATTAGAATGCATTTGAGTGTATGCATCTGTGTTATCACTCCTTTATTACTTGAGCTATGTTATCTCATCATTCGATTTTGAGTTGTTTTTTTGTCGGAGATTGTTGTTTCCGTTTTGTATTTTGATTAAATCTGGAGAAATTTTAGAATGCATTTGAATGTATGCATCTCTAGCATCACTTTTGTACTGCTTGAGCTATGTTAACTCAGTTTTGTACTACTTGAGTGTACGCATCTGTAGTCACTCCTGTATTACTTGAGCTATGTTTGTTTGTTTGTTTGTTTTTTACTTTTTTCTGCTTTTATTTTTTTATCTATTTTAGGTTGTGTTTAGTATATTGATGATATGAGCTGAGCTTAAATGAATAAATGACGAGTCATATAGCCAACCGTAGCTTGATTTGGATAATTGGATTGAGGATAGAAGTTGTAGGTTGTTTATGTTATGATGGAAAATTTTGATGAACAAAATATTTCTCACCAAAGAGAAGTTAATTTTCTTTACAAAATTATCAATTTTTAATAAAAATTTTTATCAAAACCTATTCAGTTTCCTAGCATTGACATTGATCTTTGATAAATATCTTTGAAAATATTTCACTCACCAAGGAATTACCAGAAAATATTTTCTACCAAGCACACATTTTTAAGCTGGGGTGGTTTTTGATCATTCTTATTTTTGAGCTTGATGGAGGTTGTTCATAATAATGCTAAACACCATCCTTTTTTTTTTTTTTTTTGTGTGTGTGTGTGTGTGTTAGTATACCCTAAGTTTAAATTTGTGTTATATGGAATAAATATCTCGCTGGATACAACTAGAAATTCTAAGTTTGACATGTACTTCCTTACACATTTGGATTTGACTGATTTAATTTCTCAAATTGTTCAGATAGATACTAATGAGTTATAATATATATTTTCTTGGTTAAATGATATTTCGTTACACTGACCATCAATTATTCCTTCAGATTCTTCTTTGTTATTGTGGTCAACTGACTTGCTGGAAATGGCTGCAAACGCAACTCCTGGCTTGCAAATTCGAGCAACCAAACAATGCATTTCCACATCTCACAATATTTCAAAATTGAGCAACATAAGTTTCAGTTTTGGAAGTAAAAGAAAATCTTTTACGGATTTTGGAAGCTCATCACATATCTCGCTCATGAAGCCAATCCATAGCTTCAAATCGGCTCCTATAAAATTTGAAAGGATGGTTACAAAAGCAATGTCTGGAACTAGTGAACAAGTGCCAGTTTCAGGGTTGCCTATTGATCTGAGAGGTTGCTCTAAAGTGTCTATGAGTTCTCCTTTGAGTTGAGGCTTTGTGCAGAAATTTAGAGTTCACACTTGGAATAAGTGATTGCTATTTCTTATTGCTGCAGGTAAGAGGGCATTTATTGCTGGCATAGCAGATGACAATGGGTATGGATGGGCAATAGCTAAGTCTCTTGCTGCTGCAGGGGCTGAAATTCTTGTTGGTACATGGGTGCCTGTATGTATATCTTTGATTTGTTTATAATGTTATTGCTACTTTTTACTGATAGCTGTCAAAGAGGTAATCTTTTCTAATAACTTCATATTTTAGGCACTCAACATTTTTGAGACCAGTCTGCGCCGTGGAAAATTTGACGAATCACGAGTGTAAGAATTAAGATGCTCTATCTTTCCATGTACTGTTTTCCCCCACACTGTTTCAGATAGATAATGTAATTTGATGTTTTAGGTTGCCCGATGGTTCATTGATGGAAATTGCAAAAGTCTACCCATTGGATGCAGTTTTTGACAGTCCAGAAGATGTTCCTGAGGATGTAAGATAAACTATTCCCAGTACTCTTCTCAACGAATAATAGAACAACTGTACAAGTCTAATCGTTTTGGTGAACTTTGTATGGTCTAGGTAAAAACCAACAAACGATACGCTGGATCCTCAAAGTGGACTGTCATGGTATTATGCTTTAGATATTTTTTATTGTTTCTAATATTTTTCTGCTGGATATGTGCCTACATGCAATCATATGTAATTGTTAGTGCTCACATTAAAGGAAACTTTGGTTCATGCATGATAAAGAACATTCAGACATATATGAGATGTTTCTGGTTTCAGCTTTCTCCACCATATCTCTACAGATTGCTTATAGTTGACATCCATATTAATATTAGTTGGTGGTGCTACAGAGGATATAGCATAGTACCAATGCACTAAATTTTTTATATCAAATCTTCTTGAACCTTGACTCCCTAATTGGTCCAAATAATATGTGGTTAGGAAGACTTCCTTGTGTCCTATATGCATCGTTACTGGTGGGTGTTGGCATTTGTGTTTGGGTTATCAGTAAAGACTTAATTATATGCTATAGGCATCATTGATGCTGGAACTTGTTTTTGGTCATCATTTTTGCCTATATTTTTCAATTGAACTATCTATGTTGCACACAACTAGTTGACCAGTATTATAAGTTAGGGAATGCATTATGTCAACAGAGCTGATAAACTTGTTAAATAACCTTGCAATTTCTAATGTTT
This sequence comes from Solanum aculeatissimum, assembly GCA_038996855.1. Classification (NCBI taxonomy): domain Eukaryota; kingdom Viridiplantae; phylum Streptophyta; class Magnoliopsida; order Solanales; family Solanaceae; genus Solanum; species Solanum aculeatissimum. Next base: position 2,487 of record JBCEWC010000409.1, on the reverse strand, counting down.
TAGGAAGTTGCTGAATCTGTAAAACAAGATTTTGGCACTATTGACATCCTTGTACATTCTCTTGCAAATGGTCCAGAGGTACACTTCTCCTTCCTTTCATTGTTTTCTGTAAATCCGTTTATAATCTTCATGAGGCCAATAACTTTTAAATATTTGTTGTAGGTTAGCAAACCTCTATTGGAGACATCAAGAAAAGGATACCTTGCAGCAATATCTGCCTCTAGTTATTCTTTTGTATCTCTACTAAGGCATTTTCTTCCCATAATGAATCCAGGTAAACTCTTGTTAACCTTCTGTAGTTTTCAGTTATTTTAGTAATACAAAATTAGTTGCTCTTCCATCAGACAACTCCTTTTCTGTAACTGTTTTGAGATAAAATAAAATAAAATGTGAATCTTTTAGCTATGTCCTTACCTTGCAGGCGGTGCCACAATCTCTCTAACGTACATTGCATCTGAAAGGATTATTCCTGGGTATGACTCTCCGTAATTGCGTAGGTTGAAGTTTCTTAATTCCTCTGTGTAGGTTTAATATTCTTGTTGAATTTACAGATATGGAGGTGGTATGAGTTCCGCAAAAGCTGCTTTGGAGAGTGACACGAGAGTAAGTTTGTTGATAATTTTATTTTTGATAATCCATATCTCATTGTCTTTAACTTCAACTATGAGCATTGCTTAAGAGTAGTTAAGCTTTACTGAAGGTCCTGGCGTTTGAAGCTGGAAGAAAGCACAGAGTCAGAGTCAACACGATATCTGCAGGTATGCATTACATCACTCAGTTTTTACATATCTTGCTGGTCTTTGAACTCTGGAATTTTTCTGCACAAACCAATTCAAAGACATGTTGCACTGTCAAAGTATGTACTATGTTACCATCTCAGGGAGAGCGTGCTTTCCATGTTAGTACACATCCCTTCAGTTCCATGACAAACTAAAACTGTATAAAAATATATTCGGGGGAGAACTTCAATCCTCTTTTTGTGTTCGACTCGCACAAAACAGTCCTTTTGTTGGGCTTCCTTCTAACATGCTCGATGCTCATAAATCTGAAATCCATTTCAAAAATTAAACAATTAATTGCTTTCCAGGTCCACTGGGAAGTCGTGCAGCAAAAGCCATTGGCTTTATCGACATGATGATAAATTACTCATTGGAGAATGCTCCTTTGCAAAAGGAGTTATATGCTGGTACGTCAGATCCTTACTGTTTCTTTCCACTGAGAATGCTCAAAAGAACCACAAATGCCACCACAAGCGGGGCTAAGTGTGTTCTCTTCGACATTGTCAAAAGAATTGACTTTCAAAGGCATATTAACGTATGTTGTTTGCTATTCTATTTCTTCTAAGTATCTAACATGAAAATGTATCTAACAGAGGAGGTCGGGAACGCTGCTGCTTTTCTGGCATCTCCTTTGGCTTCAGCAATCACTGGTGCCACTGTGTACGTCGACAATGGTCTGAATGTGATGGGAGTTGGAGTTGACAGCCCAGCATTCGGGGGCCTCGACATCCCAAAAGATAATAAGAGCTAATGCTAGAACCAATGCTGGTATTGGTGATCTAGAGAAACTTTGTTTTGTTATCCGTCATAAATTCCGGATATAGCTCATTTTATTTCAGTGAATGGATAGCAATTGTTAGTGACATTGTATCTTTTTCCAAATGGAACTTAATTTATGAGGCAATCTCAGGTTTTGCTGTGGTTCTCATTATTTATCTTTTGTCAGTGTGTTACCTAACTATCTATATTAAGCTAATGTGTCTGACCATAGCTTTTGAAAAACATATATCTCTCAAGAATAAACCATGAAATGTGATTTGAATTCGTAAGTTTGATACAAATTTATTATTTTTATACACAATATTATAGCAAAACTACTAATGATACAACTACCAACTATTACAATTAATCACAAAGATCCATCCATATAAAAAAAAAAAAAACTAACTATTCTTTATTACTCAGTCTATGTAAAATCTCTTTAACAAGAATGTATTTGATGAGGAATTAGATAAAATAATAGTTAAGAGTTCTTTTTCTTGGTTTTTAAGGAGTTTATACGTTCTCGACTGCAGAAGTCACCTTCTTTCCTGGTATTCCACATCTCATCACTTTTGTTGTGTAAACTTTTTTGGGTAATGTTCAACTGTAAACTTTTTTGGGTAATGTTCAACCTCTGCACCAACCATGGTCATCCAGCCATACCATAAAAATATACAACAGGATCAATACCAACTGCTCTAAGAAATTCTAGCAGTGTCATTTCGAAACAAAGACTGAATTGTTACCACCAATGTCACCGTTACTAGTTCACTAAAAACAGAACAATTTACAATAAGCATACAGCTGACTTGGGGGCAGGGGAATTTCCCAACATTTGAATTCCCAGGTCCCCAACGAATGTCCAGTTGGTACCTCTACGTCTATTAACCAAAGAGATATTGGCCAAAACCGCGGGGGGGGGGGGGGGGGGGGGGGGGGAAAAAAA
>JBCEWC010000408.1:0-58602 GCA_038996855.1 Solanum aculeatissimum | reverse complement strand
AGGCAGTACACGAGCCGTTTGGTGTCAAATGGACCGTCCAAGGTTCCGTTGACTTGGACTTGGCTTAGGGGTGGTTCTAGGCCACCCCTAGCTCATTGGAACACCTGACGAGGCACTACACGGACCGTGAAAAGTTTCACGGCCCGTTCCAAAGTCCTTGGCCACTTTTCTGAGCCTATCTCCAATGGCTTTCAAATTTTAGACAGTCTCACTGTTTGGGTCATATCTCCCTCATCCGAACTCAACATTGAGTGAAACTAGTTGTGTTGCAAAGCTAACTCAATGATCTTCAATTTTATATATGGTAGCTTACATGGTTCATCCTACATCAAAATTTATGATTGTTTGAAGTACGCTGCCGAAACTGTCCCTCTAGGCCACTTACTAGCCCAATTTGCATTCGGCCGCTTAAACTCAACTCGTGGATACCAAAACTCAACCATCGCTTGTAGTACATCATAGAATGCCAACCATAAGTAGATTTCGAAAATTTTCGGGTCGTTACACCAACCTAGGGGCCTAGTCATTACACGGTGAATGAGATACCCGAAGGCACCTCACCAAGTCATCTCAAGCATCTTAAGCATTCATAGGTAAGAAATCAAAAACATTTGTGGAATACATAAAAGAAAAGAGGCTAAGGGTTATTTATGCAAGAAGTAACATTAAAAAGCAGCGAAAATAAATAACATTCATTTGTCCATAAGCATATCAACTAATACATAATGGATGGAACCATATGGTATTTCATTTTTACATAAGCATACCAACTAATACATAACGGATGGAACTAGTATGGTCGGTTTCCATCAAATAGAAAGAAATCCATAATTAGACAACATAAAAAGTAAAAGCCTCAAAAGGGCCATAAATACATTATCTTGAAACAAAATGGAAATACAAGATAGAATGAAAGGTGGAAGAGTCCCAAAGTAAGGGCTCACCATAGTAACAAGCTAGTCATGAACACCAACTACTAGCCACGAGTCGATGGAGGAGTGCCTATCCCTACATGATTAAATCATCCAAGAAAAATATACATTAGTACTTTCGTAATGTACTAGGTATGTGAGATGCAATGCAATGCATGAAATTGTAATGTCATCATTCATAAATATAACATAAACTTAGTAAATTAGAATCAATATAAACTCATCCATGAAATAAGGACAGAGCTCAATATGAATGAGAATAAATGCATGAGAGAACATATGTGATAAAATCACATCATAGAATCATATACTTGTGGGAGTAGACCTTAACCGATGATAAGACCATGTGAGCTACTACATGGAATCAAATGAACTCCTTCCATTGGAAAAAGGCCAATGCACTCCTTCCATTGGGAAAAGGAGAATCTACTTGCCAAGGTATATATCTAAAACATAATGACTTTGCAATTGCATCTTTTATAATATTTGGGCCTACGTGGATCCACTAGCCTAGCCTATAAGGCTCCTATAGTGGCACATAGTTAGGGACATTAAGATTTAGCTTAAAGGGATCATGCTTCAACTAAACGAATGAGTCCCAATCTCTATTCCTCTTGGTGCTAAGTCATCTCATGGAAACTTTGAAACATATCTTAGAATCATATATAGTAATCCATAAAAGTAGGTCAAAACTTAGAAATCTTTCTTGAACATCCTTTAGGGCATTTACCATCATACTTATATCTTTCGATAAACTTAACTTTGAAGTTTTTTTTAACACAATTCATAGTCATAAATCATTTAGAACTTTACTCAAAAACTAGGTAGGCTTGACTTTTATAATGAAACAATCATAAATCACGTAAATCATGAAAATAAACTCTTTTTACAGCACGTAAAACAACACACACTTCATCATAGTCAAAACCCATCAATGGGGTCATCATCAATTACTTAAAAGCATGCATATACTTGGTAAAATATCATAAGACATCATTAATATCATTTAACAACATATAGTAACATGAAATCATCATAAGCATGCATAATATCTTACAGGAACTTAAAGAAAAGGTAAGACTTCAAAGGGACTTTATGGGTGGAAGGTTATCCATAAATGAACTCACATACTTTGGGTGAACTAGAGAAAAACAAACGTGTAGAGTTTGAGGAAGAATTTGGAACCTTAGCCTTGTTCTTGCCTATTCTTGAGAGCCTTCTTTGCCTTAGAGAATTTGAGAGTGAAGAATGAAGGAATTAGGGCTCACAGGCTGATATAAGGTCCCTTTTTTGTTCCTAAAATGATGTAGTTGAAGAATAGAATTGATGGGAATGACAAAATTACCCCTTATAAAAATTGTCAAACTCAACTTACGGGACCTTGATTATGGGTCGTAGGTCCCCTCGTCTGATAACATATCTAAATTTCCTAAAAATAGATTTTGTTGGAACCAAAACCACGAAGCCTTACTACGGGCCATACATTTTCCTACGGTCCATCTGATACCTCTTAAGTCACCATTTAGCAAACTTCAAATTTCTTTCATGTCTGGGGTCCCACTCATGAAATCACATTCAGGTCATAAGGTGTCCTATGGGCTGTTACTTGGTCTGTGTGTTACCCCATACTTAGAAACTTTTTTCTTTTCCTGAAGTTTATGTTCACGGACACAACTTACGGTCCATAGGTGCACTTACGAGTCGTAAGTGTCCCTCGTAAACCAGACCTCAGATTATTTTCTACACAACGTTTCTGTACTCAGGGATCCTAAACTAGGGGTCATTACAAGATGAATAGGAGTTTCGGTCCCTACATGGTTAGATCATGTAGGTAAAAAATATGTGTTAGTACTTGGAATGTACTAAGTATGGGGAGTACAATGAAATAAAGAGCATTTCTTATTATAATTGAGATGCATAATCATGTACAACAAATATAAACTCAATATGACATGAATGATCAATGCCTTAGTCAAAAACATGCATAAGGATATCCAAATCACATGACATATCATACATAAATGGGAAGGGACCATAACTGATAAATAAGACCAAGCGATCTACTACTTGGAATCTCGATGTTCACTCCATACTAGACAAGGAGTGGTCTACTTTGCCAAGGTAAACCAAACACTAACCTTACAGGAACTTTCCCATTTCAAAGAACGCTTCACAAACACCTTACGGGAATAACACCCTTTTCGGTTAATATATAGTATGAGCTTTACGAGAACACCACTTTCGGATATCAATTAGCATGTACCTTACGGGAAATCCACCATTTTAGGTGAATCATGCAATAAGAGCTAGATGGATCAATTAGCTAATAATCAACCTATGATGGCAACATAGTTAAAGGACAATGATTATCTACCAAGGTCCTCTCGATGCTAGGTCAACAATCCCAAAGAATTCTTAATCATAATCATAGTCATAATATGCAAAGTCTTATAATATCATAATAGAGTAGCTTATCAAAATCAAAGCTTCATAACATCAAAGAAAGGACTTCATATCATTCATAACGTTCTCATGAACGCATAGTATGCTTATTAGTTGTTCAACATTCACAACATCCATAATTCACATATCTTGCCATAAGTCTTTCATCAACATAAGAATCTTGACTAATAATTTTAGTCAAAACATGATGGGTGGGTGTACATATGCTTAAAATCATGTAATCCAAGAGTAAAGAACATGAGATGAGTAAAATAAAGTCATTTAAGAATCATTCAAAGAAACTCACCGACATTATAGTAAAACCCTTATTTTGGGTATCATAAAAACTATTCAAAAATTCGTAATCTTTCCAAGTCTTTCAAGATATCATAGCATACAAAGATTTAGCATCATAAACATATCATAATCTTATTCCTTGATAGGAGCTCATGCATCAATAGACTAATATCCAACAAATTTCCAACATATTTCATGCATAGGAGTAATAATAGAAAATACCCATAAGAAATTAGTCCTTGAAATCAAGGAATTTAATGAAAATAGATTTGGGGACTCCATGGGTGGAAGGACCCATGGATGGAAGACCCACATACCTTAAACCTTGAAATCAATAAAGGAAACTTGAGGGAGCTTGAAGGATTCACTTGTATTCTTGATCTTCAATGAGAGTTCTTGAGAATCTTAGAATTAGATGAGAGATTTTAGTGAGGAGTAGAGAGGATTGTGAGAGTATCAAGGTGAGAATTAGGGCTAAAAATAGTGGAACAACTAAAGAATCCCATCTATAAATGTGTTGGGCTATGACCCAATTGCTCTCACATGAAACAAAAAAAGTTCAGAAAAATTTATATTATGAGGGAACACAAGTGCGATGTGGATTGGGTTCTACACAGGTCATATTCACGCTAAGTTTAATTTTCCCTGTTTTAGCCTAGGAATGAGTTTAGGCGATATTTGTACTATCGAGGAACAAGTCTACGACGTAGATTGGTCGCACACTCTTCCATTTTAGGCCCAAATTATCTGAAAAATTATTTTTCGATATGGGTCACCTAAAAATCGAAGGCCACCCTTTTCCTACACAATTTTGTCCCTTGATAAGAATATGAACTTGAATTTGTAAGATTATGCATGAATGTTATGATATTAAAGAAATACACTGCAAGGACATTACGAGTCGCGTGAGAGGCGTTACATCTTAAACCTTGTTGAGTTTAATTGAATCTTGTATTATTTTTTTGTGTTAGGGAGTAATGAAGATTCGTAAATGGTTGAATTATTCATGAATGGCTTAATGAAAGTGATGGGGTAATAATTTGGCTATGTGATGTCATGTGAAACTTGTATTATGATTTGGTATATACTTGTTGAAGATGTTAACCCTTATATTGAGACAAGTGGTTAATTATGTGATCCCCATTAATTAGAATTATAAATTGCTTATATTGATTCAAGTGTTGAGTATTGATTAATGCTATTTATGGAAACAACCATTAAGGCATTATAAATGTGATATTTGATACAAGTGTAGTATAATCTTGATACAAGCTACTTCTGCTTTATCTTCCGCATCTTGTGATATATCTGTTTAGGATGACTTGTCTCGGTGAGTTAAAAGCAAGTGTCATCACACTCGATTTCGAATTGTGACATATATTTTGTTCATTTCTTACAGGATCGCAACATCTAACAAATATTTATTTCTTGGTTCTAACATTCCTCTGATAATAATATCTAAAGATCTTTCTTTTGAGGGTGTGACTGAACGATTGATGAAGTAGGTAAAAAACATGTGAGATTAGAGCTCAAATCGAATCAGAGATTAGTTAATTGCTCTCTTCTGCTTGAGCATTGGTGATAGAGCTATCGGTATTTGCCTCAATAAGAGGTAGCAGGTATCTGACGAAATAGTCGAGATATGTTCAAGCTCACCCTGTTGCCACCTTTGTATACAATGATACCTTAAAGCTCATATATAGTATCATGCGAGACGTGTTGCTCGAACAATTTAGGACATATACTATCAAAACACTAGTTGTAACTTGTAGCTGGAAGAGAATTTGTCAGTCTATGGCAAGCCAGACAAACAACGGACAAGAAACATCCCCAGTTCACTATTTTAATCAAATGACCATCAAAAATTAGTAAAGTACAAAAAAATCACCTTCTTCTTCACCATCCTCCACCATGAGAAAGTAAACATCACATTAACAATACTAATTCCTTTAATCAATAAAACACTACCAGAAACACATTGAAATCACCAAATTTGAAAGAAGACTTCGAAACCATTATTATTGAGCTTGAAATTCTCATATCTAAAAAACTTGCTATTTTACTGTTCCATAAATTCTTTTTTTCAAGCCTTTAGGTTTGATTTTATTACACGTGATGTAAGTCCCATTAATTTTTTGTGAAAAGATTCAGGACTTTATTATCCAATTTTTTGCACAGATTGCCACTATTTCATGGTGGTCTTTAATCTTTTTTAGGCCACTTTTGTACTATCAAGGAACAAGTCTACGACGCAGATTGGTCGCACACTCTTCTGTTTTAGGTCCAAATTACCTGAAATTTTATTTTTTGATACAGGTCACTTAAAAATCGAAGGTCACCCTTTTCCTACACAATTTTGTCCCCTGAAAAAAAATATGAAGTTGAATTTGTAAAATTATGCATGGATTTGAAGATATTCACGAAATACATCACAAGGAAATTACAAGTCGCGTGGGAGGTGTTACAACTTAAACCTTGTTAAGTTTAATTGAATCTTATATTTTCTTTTTGTGTGTTGGAGAGTAATGAAGATTCGTAAATGGTTGAATTATTCATGAATGACTTAATGAAAGTGACGGGGTAATAATTTGGTTATGTGATGACATGTGAAACTTGTATTATGATTTGGTATATACTTGTCGATGATTTGACCCTTATATTGAGACAAGTGGTTAATTATGTGATCCCCTTTGATGAGAATTATAAATTGCTTATATTGATTCAAGTGTTGAGTATTGATTAACACTATTTGTGGAAACAACCATTAAGGTGTTATACATGTGATATTTGATACAAATGTAGTATAATCTTGATACAAGTTACTTCTGCTTTATCTTCCGCATCTTGTGATATATATGTTTAGGTCGACTTGTCTCGGTAGGTTAAAAGCAAGTGCCATCACACTCGATTTTGGATTGTGACATATATTTTGTTCATTTCTTATAGGATTGCAACATCTAGCAAATATTTATTTCTTTATTCTAACATTCCTCTGATAATAATATCTAAAGATCTTGCTTTTGAGGGTGTGACTGAATGGTTGATGAAGTAGTTGAAAAACATGAGAGATTAGAGCTCAAATTGAATCAACGATTAGTTAATTGCTCTCATCTGCTTGAGCATTGGTGGTAGAGCTATCGGTATTTGCCTCAATAGGAGATAGCAGGTGTCTGATGAAATAGTCGAGATGTTCAAGCTCACCCTGCTTCCACCTTTGTATACAATGATACCTTAAAGCTCATATATAGTATCATGCGAGACGTGGTGCTCGTGCAATTTAGGACATATACTATCAAAACACTAGTTGTAACTTGTAGCTGGAAGAAAATTTGTTAGTCTATGGCAAGCCAAACAAACAACAGACAAGAAACATCCTCAGTTCACTATTTTAATCAAATGACAGCAAAAAATTAGTAAAGTGCAAAAAAAAAATCACCTTCTTCTTCACCATCCTCCACCACGAGATAGTAAACATCACATTAACAATACTAATTCCTTTATCAACAAAACACTACCAGAAACACATTGAAATCACCAAATTTAAAAGAAGACTTTGAAACCATTATTATTGAGCTTGAAATTCTCATATCTTAAAAACTTGCTATTTTACTGTTCCATAAATCCTTTTTTTCAAGCCTTTAGGGGTTGTCTTATTACACGTGATGTGAGTCCCATTAATTTTTTTGTGAAAAGATTTAGGACTTTGTTATCCAATTTTTGCACAGATTGCCTCTATTTCACGGTGGTCTTTAATTTTTTAGGCCACTTTTGTACTATCAAGGAACAAGTCTGCGATGCAAATTGGTTGCACACTCTTTTGTTTTAGGCCCAAATTATCTGAAAATTTATTTTTCGATATGGGTCACCTAAAAATCGAAGGCCACCCTTTTCCTACACAATTTTGTCCCCTGAAAAAGAAATGAACTTGAATTTATAAAATTATGCATGAATTTTAAGATATTCAAGAAATACACCACAAGGACACTACAAGTCGCGTGGGAGGTGTTACATCTTAAACCTTGTTGAGTTTAATTGAATCTTGTATTTTTTTTGTGTGTTAGGGAGTAATGAAGATTTGAAAATGGTTGAATTATTCTTGAATGGCTTAATGAAAGTGACAGGGTAATAATTTGACTATGTGATGACATGTGAAACTTGTATTATGATTTGGTATATACTTGTCGATGATGTTGACCCTTATATATGAGACAAGTGATTAATTATGTGATCCCCATTGATGAGAATTATAAATTGCTTATATTGATTCAAGTGTTGAGTATTGATTAACACTATTTGTGGAAACAACCATTAAGGCATTATAAATGTGATATTTGATACAAGTGTAGTATAATCTTGATACAAGTTACTTACGCTTTATCTTCCGCATCTTGTGATGTATCTGTTTAGACTGACTTGTCTCGGTGGGTTAAAAGCAAGTGCCATCACACTCGATTTCGGATTGGGACATATATTCTGTTCATTTCTTACAGGATTGCAGCATCTAGCAAATATTTATTTCTAGGTTCTAACATTCCTCTGATAATAATATCTAAAGATCTTGCTTTTGAGGGTGTGACTGAACGGTTGATGAAGTAGGTGAAAAACATGGGAGACTAGAGCTCAAATTGAATCAGAGATTAGTTAATTGTTCTCATCTGCTTGAGCATTGGTGGTAGAGCTATCGGTATTTGCCTCAATGGGAGGTAGCAGATATTTGATGAAATAGTCGAGATATGTTCAAGCTCACCCTGCTACCATCTTTGTGTACAATAATACCTTAAAGCTCATATATAGTATCATGTGAGACGTGTTGCTCGAGCAATTTAGGACATATACTATCAAAACACTAGTTGTAACTTGTAGCTGGAAGAGAATTTGTCAGTCTATGGCAAGCCAGACAAACAACGGACAAGAAACATCCCCAGTTTACTATTTTAATCAAATGACAATAAAAAATTAGTAAAGTGTAAAAAAATCACCTTCTTCTTCACCATCCTTCACCACAAGATAGTAAACATCACATTAACAATACTAATTCCTTTATTAATAAAACACTACCAGAAACGCATTGAAATCACCAAATTTGAAAGAAGACTTCGAAATCATTATTATTGAGCTTGAAATTCTCATATCTAAAAAACTTGCTATTTTACTGTTCATAACTCCTTTTTTTCAAGCCTTTAGGGTTGGTCTTATTACACGTGATGTGAGTCCCATTGATTTTTTGTGAAAAGATACAGAACTTTGTTATCCAATTTTTTGCATAGATTGCCTCTATTTCATGGTGGTCTTTAATTTTTGTTCTCCCAAATTGATAATTTTTAATCTTTAGCTTTCAATCAAAATTCGTGGCAAAAGTACCCATAGCTATGACTTATAATTTTGCAAGGTAAAAGTTTAGTGTATATACTTCAGAATACAGAAATTGAGAAAACTTCTACCTTATCCAGTAAAAATTTTATAGGAATAAATCATGCCTCTTAAGGCATAACTTTGTAGGTTCTAAAATTAAATTTACGCATCCAGGCATAATTTCCCTTTGTTATCCTTGGTTTCAATTAAATACTAAACATATCCAAACTTATTGTTATTGAATACGCTGCTTGTCATGACATAAAACTTTCTGCATAAATCATGTCCCAATTTTTTTTCCCTTCAGAAAGATGATTTGGAGATTTAACCACAAGTTAATAATAGGCTAGACTCCGCTGTGAAACATACATGTCCTTTAATTTCTGCACCACGGTGAAGAAAGATACCTTTACTACAGCTTCTATCCAAGTATGAAGTATAGGACAATCAGTATCTATAACAATAAAAATGGTACATTTCTTTCATCTAATTCTAACAATACAACTGCACACTTGCATGTAAACACTAGTCATAATCAGCAAACACGCAAGTTCAACATCGAGTTCCAAAACATACACCAGCAGATTGCGAAGAAAACAATATATGATGATTCCACAGAAGGGGCTGCATATGAACTTCCACAGACTAACTCTGACTTAGCAACATTTCTCTATCTTCGAGCTCAGGTAAAAGACCACAAGTATTAAGAGGTGGAAAAACCCTCACCATACAACTGTATAGCTCTATCCAGCTCACCGGGATTTTAAAAGATCATTGATTTTGGTTCTCTAACTAGAGCTAGGCCATAAGGAGCTGAGTCTCGCAGCAATTTTTGCACTCTTGTAGTCCTCTCGAAGCTGAATGAACCTGGAGGTTGATAGAGAACAGATGAATTCAAAAATATTAAGTCCTTGAACATATACCTAAGCTCTTCACTGATGGACAATGAACTCATAAATGGACCCACTAAGGCCTTAGTTATACAACAACATACCCAGTGGAATCCTACAAGTGGGGTCTAGGGAAGGTAAAATGTATGCAGGCCTTACCACTACCTCATAGAGATAGAGAGGCTGTTTCCGGAAAACCCTCGTCTCAAAAATCAAGCCCCATTAACAGAAGATACTAGATATGGAAAAAAAAAGAAAAGAAAAGATAACAAAGGAAAATGACTAATAATGAAAGCAAATGATAGTATGTAATAAGGCCTCAGTTATATTTATTAAAATTATGACGTCTGAATCTGAATGCACACATCTACATATTAAGATGTGCATTAAGATTTAGATGTCTTAATCTGAATGCACATATGAATATTAAGATGTATTAAAATCTGAATACTACATAGTAAAGATAGTTTGTTTTCTCAACATCTGAATGTATCAAATTTGCTTTTGTTTAAATGTTAGTAAGTATAAAATTCAAATAAATACTAAATCAATCTTATACTATTTCAATAAAATATTTTAAAAAAAATAATATGACAGTCAATGATGATGACTAGCAGTGGCATGGTTGTGGGTGCTGATTGAGGACTGTGTTGGATGATGGTGATAGTTATGAGTGGTAGCTAGTCGTGATAATGATTAGCAAGAGTGATTAATAGTCGGTTGTTGATCGTGCTAATTGGTGGTGGCAACTAATAATTGTGGTTGACAATAGTGATAACTAATGGCGATATATACTGAAGGTTGATTGTTGGTAACAGTCAGTAGTTGGTTATAATGATGGTTAGTGGTAATGATTGTAAATGATGGCTAATGGTGGTGACAATTGACTTTGATGACCGGCAACAGGAATGGTACTTGCGGATGGTGGTTATTGATAATGGTGAAATCGCGGCGACATCAGCGGTGAAAGTGGACGGAGTAATGGTCAACTACTGCCCTGGTAGAAATCCTTGAATAGACATTTTAATCATTCAGATCTATTTCATACCAATTAAGTGGTTGTAAATTAAAAAACAAACTCAATTAATGATCAAGATCTACATGATTAAAATTCAAGAGATCTTCATCAAGTGCAAACACATGAAATCTTAATTTGATATCATCCAATCTTTCTAGTATCATCTTACTGCTGATATAGCAGAGTTACCTTGGTTGAGATATATGATAGACGTGCGTAAAACACATTTAACTTTATGAGAAAATCTGCAGGAAAACAGTCTGTTTATTCACAGTATACAAGGTTACTTCAACATGATAATTACCTCTGTGCATCTTTCCTAATGCTTGGGGTTCCCTCAAAGAGTGTGGAAAGACTTTCAGGATTAACAATAAACACATTTGCCATGCTGCCAAAAAAAAAAAGATGAGAAAACTGGAAATCAGGATTATATCATATTTTGTGGAAGGCATACAGTATTTCAATAAACTAGCAACTTACATGCCCAGCTGTTCAAATTTCTCATCAACAGAAGGGGCATTGAAACTACGAACAAACTCCCCATACTCTGTTATATCACGCTTCAAACGCAATCCTCCACTGCAATAGACGAGAGAGATATTATACAATGCACAAGAAAGCACAAAATCGCATATTTTCTGTCACCTGCATTTACTATGCCATGATTTCTATTTCAGAAAGACAGGCAACAGCTATTAAACATCATGAGTGACTGACCAAGTAATAAAACATGGAGCATATTGAGTTAATATAAATGTGTACAATTAAATGCACACAGAGATATACAATGGCTTTAAATGAGAGTAAATGATTAAAGCATTAAAGAGTTCCTGAATAGCCATTTTAAACTACTGAGTGTACAGGGGGTTTACTTAGCATTGCAAAAAGAAATAGAGGTGCAGCACCCAGCAAACTTGGATTAATCTGAGTAAATGATCCCCTTGGACTAGGGCCTAGCTTACCGCTTGAGAAAAAAGAGAGCATAATCTACAAACAATTTACTAGTTAACGCTGATAACAAAAAACAATTCACTTGTTAGGACTTCCTTTTTCCAAGAAATCAGCCATTTTCATCTTCGGAACTCGATAGCTATTTGATTCTACCTTCTACCCTTCTCCACTAGAGCATCAGACTTGGTTTACCAGTCATCATTTGAACTTGTGATGTACACCTAGTATACATCCGCACTATAGTCTGTACTACCTTCATCACTGAACCAAAGCCCTGGAGCTAGTACTTGTTTCTATGTGATATTGATATACATCAACACAAGAGTATCAAAAACTGATATAAAACTCATGCTTAATCAAAACCCCGTGCATGCAAGACCTCCCCTTTTTTCCCTTTCCTTGGTTGAATAACTGCACAAGCTTTGACTAAAAGATTTTTTGATAGGTGAGCCTACTTCGAACTTTCCATTTTCTCCAGTCAGACTCAATAATTTGGTCATATATCCAGAGTTTCAACCACTTAACGCCATTCAGATTGTAGAAGCTTTTGTTGGGAACTGTTATATCAGAATATGTGACTGAAACAGTTGGCCCATTTTCTGCATAGGAGCTCCATGGATTTCAGAATATATTCATGTATCAATGAAAAGACCAGATATACGCATCTGTTCAACAGACATTGAATGAAAAATAAAAGATTTGGAATATAAGAAAACTAATTCGAAATCTACGGGTATTTTGTTTATCCATGTCATGTACATGACATGAACTGTACATAGTTTCTTACTTTGATTTTAGGCAAGTCCCAATGAAGATATGGAGAAGTCTATTTGTCCTCAATATATAGTACATCTCTTCTGGACGTCTCAGGAAACTTGTCACCACATCCCATAGGACAGAATTGTGGAAAGCAATAATGACTTGAAGAACAATTTTAAAAAAAATTTAGACTTCAAGCACTAGTGGTGACAGTCAGATTTGGCTTGATATCTGGTTACCAAATGTTGCAAAGTGTAGCTGGTCCCAAAATTGGATAAAGGAGGTTTTTTTTTTTGGGGGGTGGGAGTGGGGGTGGGGGTGGGTGTGTGACAGTCAACATAAACTGCCAAACAATATAAAATCTCCAACTACTAAATCAGTTGGTTAGAGTGTCGTGCTAACAATGCAAACTTAGCAGGGTGGTGACTTGCATGGGCCAATGGCAATTTTATTAGCTAAGGGTTTATCGGAAACCACCTCTCTATCTTCACAAAGAAGGGGTAAGGTACTCAGGTCTTCATACACGCCATCCTCCACAAATCCCACTTGTGGAATAGTACTGGATATGTTGTTTTGTAATACTAAATTCATTGAGACATATTCACCTAGGCACATGCTATATCCTCTTACTTGGTGGAGTATTAAATGAACAAGGATTTCCATCACATTGCGCCTGGGTGAGAAAGAGCACCTACACAGCAGAATATGAATATGGTTCACAAAACAAACTCAACTAATTTATGGTTAAAGCATAGCTTATTGACTGAATTGCTAGTGGTGATACGACCCTTAAAACAATACCTTCTCTGAGTCAATATTCACTCTCGGGAAAACATCATCAGAGTTGCAGAAGCCAAAGAGGCGGGCAGGCACACACAAAAAAAAAGGAGGGGGTAGAGCGAGACCCATCATCAATCGAACTTCAAGCCGTGTGTCATTGACCCTCATAGATTTCTCAGTTATTTAACAAAATAAGGAAAAGAAAGAAACCAGTGTTAACTCCAAACACAAATTAAATGCTAAAAAGAGGATTGCACACCTCTAAGCTCTACAGTTTGGGTTGGAGAGTGGAGATACGTGGAATGGATATATCAGGTTTATCATCCAGTTAGGTCCAGAGAGAAAAATATGAAGTAAAAATTCAAATTATTTTATAGTAAAAAAAAATATAGTAACATTAACAACAAGAAGAATTAACCTTTTTTTCTAAAGTTTTGAATCAACACAAAATAAAAATAGAAAACTTAATCTTGCAACGGCATGAAGTTATGTCCTTTATTGAAAACCTTATGACACAAATTAAATTCATATGGAGCCTATTAGGAACTATGCGCCATAAAAAGGACAAGATGTGGAAGCTAAAACATAAAATTGGGAAGATAAAAGCATCTTAGTTTAAAGGATTCCAAGTGACCAAAAGATGCATATGGGGAGATCGAAATAGAATTGTGGGTAGAGAGATAGTGACAGTTTCGGCGGAGTATATGGTACTAAATGAAGAAGGATAATCTAGAGTTCGCCTTTAAGTTATGATTTAGTTGTAGCTAATACATATACTATACATATACATATGTATGTACACACACACACATATTATATATATACATATACACATGTATATATGTGTGTGTACATATATAACTATATACATACACATATATGCATGTGTATCTATATATATACACATATATGTACGTATATGTATGTGTGTGTGTATAAATATGTACATGTATATACATGTGTGTGTGTATATGTAAGTATGTGTATATGTATATATGTTTTTTTTTATTTGCACCGGGTGTCCGAGTCTCTTAGAGCCCTGACTAATCCCATGTGTGTATATATATATGTATATGTATATACGGGTATGTATATATGTGTATATGTATATATGTGTATGTATATATGTGTGTGTATATCCTTGATAACATTTAAGAGTGTGGGAAACCATATTCAAATATACTTTATCCTTACCAGAAAACAAAATAAAACCACACGTAAGGACCGTAAGGTTACACCAAGAGAAGCTATAAGAGTAGAGAGAGAAAGGAGGCAACTTGCAAGCAACCAAGGTCCAAGATGCAGTGTTATCAAAAGCGAAAAGTGAAAAAGCTCTAAGGTCCTTTCGAACTTAAGCACAAAGCACAAATAAAGTATGGGCTTTAATGAAAAAGGCGCAAATGGAGGAAAACTACAAACATATAATGTAGCCCAAGATTAATAATCATAAGCATGAATGACAAATATATGGACAAATAATAACATATCCAGTGTAGTCCCACAAAGTAGGGTTAGGGAGGGTAAAGTGTACACAGACCTTACCTCTACCTCAAAGGTGAAGGGGTTATTTCCAATAGACTCTTGGCTCAAGGAAAAATAGTTCAAAGCAATCTAGAAAAAGAAGTAACTGAAGTACAAGAAATAATAGATAATAACAAAATAGTAGATATTAACAAAACAAAAACTACAACAAAAGAATAATTGAGTTGTAACCTGAAACAACACTTTTAAGTTAGTGAAGTTTGGTACAAATCCTACACATCGTAGGTCATGTAATCAAGATATAAGAAATCAACAGATAGTAACAGAAATCGAAGGACAAGAAACTACAAGAGCAATACTACGAGTACTAATATGAACAGGTAACACGACAACACACTATTACCTACTAACCTATTATCCTAATTCATGTCCTCCACACCCTTTTATCTAAGGTCATATCCTTGGTAAGCTAAAACTATGCCATGTCTTTTCTAATCACTTTTCTCCAATACCTCTTCAATCTACAACTCAAACCATAACCAACCTCTACCTCCTCACTGGGGCATCCATGCATCTCCTCTTCAAATGCTCGAACCATCTTAACCTAACTTCCTATACCTCGTCCTCCACAAAAACCACTCTCACCTTGTCTCGAATATCCTTTTTTCTAAATGTACCTCCCCTAGTATGCTCATACATCCATCACAACATTCTCATTTTTTGCAACTTTCATCTTTTGAATGTGAAGTTGACTAGCTAATCCTCTACCCACCACCACTCTGTAGATCATGCCTTTAACTTTTGGTGATACCTTGTCACACAAGAATCCAAATGTGAGCCTCCACTTCATTCGCCTTGCACCAATACGGTGAGTGACATCCTCATCATTCGCCATTTCCTTGGATAATAAATCCAAGATACTTGGAACTTCCTAATTTTTATTATTGTCAAGCCTCACTTTCACATCAACCTCATGTGTGATGTCATTGATCTAGCACTTTAAATATTGTCTTGGTCATGCCTGAATCCTTAGACTTTAGGGTTTGTCTCCAAACCTCCAACTTAGTGTCAACTCCATAGTGAGTCTCGTAAATCAAAACTATGTCATCCGCAAATAATATATGTCATCTCAAAGGCAAATAACGAGCTAAGGATTGATCCCTGGTGTAACCCCATCAAAATGAAAAGTGCTCTGAGACTCCTCCCATTGTCCTCATCAGAGCCTTGACTTCATCATACATGTCTTTGATCGCCCTAGTGTACACCACAAGTACACCTCTAGCCTCCAAGAAACTCTGTAGGACTTTCCTTGGGCCTTTGTTGTGCGACTTCTCTAGGTCAATGAAAACCATATGTAAGTCCTTTTCCCTATACTGCTCTACTAGTCTCTCACGAGATGACTGACTTCTGTAGTTGAGCGTTCCGACATATATCCAAATTGGTTCTCAGAAATAGCCACACCTCCTCGCCTTCAACGTCACCACCCTATCCCAAACCTTCTTAGTGTTGCTTAACAGTTTGATACCTTTATAAATTGCAATTTTGAATGTCATTTTTGTTCTTATATAACGGAATTATTATACTTCATCTCCATTTTTCGGGCACTTTCACCATTTTGAAAATGACATTACACAACATAATCAGCCACTCCATGCCTACATTGCCTGTCTTCTTTCAAATCTTTTTAATGCTCATGTTTTCTTGCCCTTTTGGGGCAGAGTCAAGTTCCATTCCTTTCGGGTAAAAAACTTGGGTTGCTAGTTTCGGATCAGTGAATAAACCAAAAGGAAAGAAGAGACCTTTCTCACTCAGAGCCGTAAGGCCAAGAGTTCTGTCATTCTTCTCTGTATTTCCATGGGGATCTCATTTAGCTTGATAGCTCTATGCTTACGCATTGTAAGAATAACACCCTTAAGCTCCTCAACCTTTATACACCTACAATATATGTAATCATGATGCCTCTCTGAGTGCTTCAAATCCTCCGACACAATGCCTTTGTCTCCCTCTTCATTCAAAAGTTTATGGAAGTATGATTGTTATCTTAGCCTAATGAGCACCTCCTCACCCACACTATGTCGTCGTTATCCTTGATAGACTTCACTTGATCCAAGTCACATGCCCACTTCTCCATCATCTTAGCCAGCCTTCATAATTTTTATACTTGCCCTTGTCCTCTAATTCTACATACCAAATGTATTAAAGTTGTCATTTGCCACCAACAAACAACAACACACCCATTGGAATCCCACAAGTGAGGTCTGGGGAGGGTAAAATGTACGCAGACCTTACCACTACCTCAAAGGTAGAGAGGTTGTTTCCAGAGATCCCTCGTCTCAAAAAATCCATAAGCAGAATGAACTAGATATGACGAAAAAAGGAAAAGGTAAAGAAAAGGAGAAAAGGAAGAATGACTAATAATGAAAAGCACATGATAGTATGTAAATACGATAAAATTAACATATATAAGACGGATAATGGCAACACAAGATATAAAGACATGACTAGTATTACTACCCTACTATACCCCAAGGTCAAATCAACCTAACCCTACTAACTTATTAGCCTGCTACTCTAATTCGCGACCTCCATTCCTTCCTATCTAAGGTCATGTCCTCGGTGAGATCAAGTTTCGCCATGTCTTGTCTGATCACCTCCCCCCAATACTTCTTCGGTCTACCTCTACTTCTTCGTGTAACCCCTAAATCCAACCTCTCGCACCTTCTAACAGGAGCATCAGTACTTTTTCTCTGCACATGTCCAAACCATTGCAATCTCACTTCCCTCATCTTATCAGCCACAGGGCCACCTCTAACTTTTCCTGAATGGTCTCATTCTTAATCTTATCACTCCTGGTATGTCCACACATCCATCTCAACATCCTCATCTCCGCGACCTGCATCTTCTGAACATGTGAGTTTTTGATTGGTCAGCACCTCATACAGCAAAGACAGTCTAAACCACCATTCTGTAAAACTTACCTTAAAGTTTAGGTGGTCTTCATATCACACAATACTCCAAGAGCAAGCTTTCATTTCGTCCATTCTGCCCCAATAAGATGTGTGACATCATTGTTAATATCGCCACTACTCTGGATGATGGACCCAAGATATTTAACGTTCTCGTGGGAATAGATTGAGTGGCAAGCCTCACATCAATATTTACTTCATCCCTCACAACACTGAATTTGCACTCCAAGTATTTTGTTTTGGTCATGCGTAGTTTGAACCCTTTGGATTCCAAAACATGTCTCCAAACCTCCAATATATCATTAACTTTAACTCAAGTCTCATCAATCAGTATTATGCCATTTGCAAATAGCATACACCATGGAACCTCCTCTTAAATAAATTGTGTCAGCACATCCACTACTAAGGTAAAAAGAAAAGGGCTCAACACAAATCCTTGATGAAGTCCCATCTCAATAGGAAAATAATCTGAGTCTCCTCCCACCGTTCTTACCTGAATTTTGGCTCCAGCGTGTCACTTCCTGTGTCAGTCTTTATATTTTCATTTTCTGATATCTCGTATATACTATCATCCTCTTGTAGTTCAAAATCTACGTAATCTAGTTGTAAATATTCTTCATCTTCTATGTAAATTTCAGCTATTTGTTTCCTTTTTGGATTCTTGGGTACTTTGCAATCTTTCGCTAAATGTCCTAATTTGCCACAGTTGTAGCAAGTACATTCTTTAATAGATTTTTTTTCCCATAAGGTCTTTTATATTTATGATTTTTTATATAATATCTTTTTCTAGGTTTCTTATACTGAAATAGACACTCCTTTTCTCACCTTCATCTCCACCACTCTCTCTTAGACCTTCATAGTGTGACTTAACAACTTGATACCCCTGTAATTGTTACAATTTTGAATATCACCCTTGTTCTTGTACAATGGAATCAGTGTACTCCTCCATTCATCGGGCATCTTAGCAGTCTTCATAATAGCATTGAACAGTCTAGTCAACTACTCAATACCATCCTTGACCAGGCTCTTCCAAAACTCCACCGAAATCTCATCGAGTGCGATTGTCCTTCCTCTCTTCATCCTACTAATAGCACGTCTAACCTCCTCAACTTTGAAACGCCTGCAACAACCAAAATCTCTATGACTATCAGAGTGTGCCAAATCACCCAGCTCAATATCTCTATCCCCTTTTTCGTTTAAGTGTTTAAATGTTGAAATGATACAAACATAAAAGATTTCTCTGTTGGTTTTATGCAATAGTGATATTAGCTGGAAGATAACTTTCTAAACTCACTGACACTACTGGAAGTATAAGCAGTAGCTTACCATAGGCAGGTTACTATTCCTACTATGCATCCTATAAGTCACTGTGTAATTTTTGCAACTTCAATTTTATTAATTTAAACAAGCAGCAATAGCAACAATTAATTTAAACAAGCAGCATTAACAGAAATACCAAAAGTGAGTACCTTGCATTGAAGGTGAACTTTTGCCAATGATTAAGCAACCCTTTGTGTAAGCGATTCCCCTATTAAAAGAGGAAAAAGAAAGCATACACCATATTGTTACCAGAAATTTTGATTCTAAAGAGTAATAATTACAAACTGGAAAAAATAGCAGAAAATGTAATCAGCTGAATCAACACAACACATTGTGGAGAGCTGTAAATGTCTGTAGACAGCCTAAATATTAACATCTTCCCGACAGTCCAAAAAAATAAAATGGTGTCGCAGAGAAACTCTTCTTCTGTTTTAAGATGCACGTTTAGTAGTTTAAGTCACTTGGAGCTTCCATTTGTTAGGAATTTTGAAGTTATGGGCAATGGCATATCTAAGGCCGTCTCTTTTTTTTTGTGTGTGTGGTTTCTCATCTAGTGTCCGGTACCTGCATCTGAGCCTGCCTAAATCTGGATTCGCGGCAATCCCACATTGGGGGTAGAGCGCTCCCTAACAAACGCTTTCTCCGTGTCCAAAAGGACTCAAACCAAACAAGTTGGGCTATTCATGTAAATAAGACCAATAACAATAGCAACAACTATACCTCAGTCCCAAACAAGTCGGGGTAGTTTATATGAACTTTCACTGACCATGTTATTCCATTTAAACTCATCTCATGCCCCAATATAATGCAAATACAAATAAGAAGTAATAGAAGTTCTCCACATTTCCTAAATGTATAAATATCTTTAAAAGCTAAACCACTCTTGAAAGCATAGGATCTACAGTAGAAGTGTCAACATGTCTAAAACATATTGTCAACCAATAGGTTTCGCCTACATAGAATCCTTTCCTTTCCACCCATCTTTCACTAAGTTTGCATTGATCCCTAGAAATTGTAGGCCCTCAAAGACAACTTCCATCTGATTTTAGGTCTACCTGCCCTCTTTCAACACCAACACTCACAGTGATCCATGTAAATAAACAACAAAAACAACATACCCAGTGGAATACCATAAGTAGGGTTAGGGGAGAGTAAAATGTACGCAGACCTTACCACTACCTCATAGAGATAGAGAGGTTGTTTTCGGAAGACCCTCGTCTCAAAAATGTCAAGCCCCAAAAGCAGAAGATACTAGATATGACCGACTAAAGGGAAAAGCCAATGATGATTTATAAATACAATAAAAGTAACAAATATAAGCCAGATAACAACAACACAAGCTATAAAGACACGACTAATCCTACAAACCTACTATATCACAAGGCTAGACAACATCCTACCCCCACAAGCCTATTAACCTTCTACCCTAATACACAACCTCCACTCCTTTCTATCTAAGGTCATGTCCTCGGTGAGATGAAGTTTCATCGTATCCTGTCTAATCACCTCCCCCCAATACTTTTTTGGTCTACCTCTACCCCTCCGCGTAACCCCTATAGCCATGTAAATAAGACTAACCAAAAAATAAAAATTAAAGCATTAACCAGTAGAATCAAGGATCACCAAGCGTAACTTGTAGAATAAGATGGAGCAATATCAAGAAAACAACTTAGCACACTGAACATCGTCAGCATAAAAGGGTCAGACTAGGATAGAAGAGTATGCAGAAATAAGAACAGGAATATACCAATTCAGTCAGAAAGGCTTGTTTGTTAAGTCCTTCCAGCGCTGTGAATGCCGATTCAAGTACCCTTGAAAGGTATGCAACAACTCTGGTAAAGGGAGAAGCCGTAAGAATACAGGAAATATCCTTCAGAAAAGAAAAAACTTAAGATGAGGGAAAGGGACAAGAAAATATATGAAAGCCAAACACTAAGCATTGGCAATTTTGGACTCCAATGCATTCTTGACATATTGAGAATGGCGTGTTTTAATATTTTGAAAGCCAGTAAAATAATAGGCAGCTTAATAGCCTTCCAGAGATCATCTTATTTAGCTTCTCTATTCTACATGGCATAACTAAAGCTTAAATTAGTTCAGACTTTGAACAAGCTTGCGTTGGCCGATGGTCAGGGGCAATGCCATCATCAGGTGATCGATAATCTGCAACTTTTTGTTCAGTTGATAGTACACGTTCCACCTGAGAACAGTCAAAGATAGTGTAACCTAATATCAAACGCAAACTTTGATATGAAAGGAAACAAAATACAATCTGAGAAATCCAAAAAGATAGATAAAAGGTGCCATTGTGACGTCCCACATAAAGAGTACCACAACAGTCAAAACACATAAATGTTACAAATCAAACCTCTGCCATAACAGTTTCAATGCACTGCTGAAGCCCCTTATAAGCAGCACCCTCTGCACTTGACATAGCTGTAGCCATTTCTTCACAGGAAGCAGCATGCGCACCATCCACAGGTAGTAAAAGCCTAGATATAGAGTTCGCGAAATACTGAAGAAAAGGAGTTCAATGTGAACCCAAAAAGAGACGAACTGAGTTTTTTTTGTACATGAGATTGTGTTATATATCTAATCAAACAAAGATTTCCACTAGTCCACTAGCATCAAACCAACATACTTGCTGCACAATAGCTACACTGCTCCCACAGCGTTGCACAGAAACCATGAAAGATCTGAAACTGCTTTCACCAGCAGCAGCTGCTGCTTCTGCCTACATACCACAGATGATATGCTTAAATCAGCTAATATATGAATGTATAATCATCTACAATGATAATTTACATGAACATCAGACAGTAGTAGTGTTAGACCTGCTGTTACTAAGGTTTATAAACGCAGGAAGACATATAAAAATAAGGCTTAAATATTACTGCTTTATTTAATTATTACTATGTATATGTATTTTTAGCATTTACATAGAAGTTAAGATGGTTATTTAATGCTGTACAGGCAGTTTATTCTGGAGGATTTGGTTTTTGAAAGTTAAACTGGAGGATAAGGTTCCTCGAAATACCTTGGTTGTTGGGTGAATTATCATTGCAGATCTTGTTTGTATATTTGTAAACTTGTTCTATTTGTTGGTGAAAATAAATAACAGTGTAGTTTGTTGTTACCTTTGTATTGTGTTTGGAAATTTACAGCATATGGTTGGAGCTTTTTTGGGTTTCTAACAAATTTTGGTATCAGAGCCTTCATGGTTTCAACCAGAATGGAAGGGAGGATTGAAGGGTTAGAGATGACAATGAATAACGTACAAGAGGAGATTGGTTCAGTACGTGATTACCTGGGGCAGTTACGAGACTAGATGCAAAAAAAAGATGAATGCGATGCTGAAATTCTTCAACATGTGAAAGGAAAATCAGGATACAGATGTGATGGCAGAGAATAGCAACAATCACAGAGGTGATGGAGTTCGCGAAGAAGTTCGTCCACAATTTCGTGATGAAATGCATCCTTGAAGACTGGAATTGCCCTTATTCTCTGGTGATAATCCATATGGGTGGCTTAACAGAGCAGAACGTTATTTTCATTTTAATGGCATTGATGATAAGGATAAATTGGAGGCAACTGTTTGCCTTGAAGGAAGAGCCCTAAATTGGTTTCAATGGTGGGAGACAAGAACTCCGATTGTCACATGGGATGTGTTTCGAGTATTCATACTCCAACGATTTACTCAATCACAGTTAGGAAACTTATATGAGGTTTTGATAGGATTGCAACAAACTGAAACTGTGGCCCAATACAGAGAAGATTTTGAATTACTTTCAGCACCTTTGAAAGATGTTGATGATGAGGTTTAGATGGGAATTTTTATAAATGGCTTGAGAGAGGAGATCAAAGCAGAATTGTGCCTTAGCAAGCTAGGAACTCTAACCCAGATTATGGACCAAAGCCAACGCATTGAAAAGAAGAATTGGGCTCTCACCCAAGCTCATTTTCCAAGATATATGCGTACGGTGCTCTCAAGAGGTTCAATGCTTTTTCCGGTGACTGACAATAGCCGTATAGGAAGTGTTACCAGTCCCCATGTACGTGGAGCAGCAACACCCTTTCATTCTGCCCATACAACAGTTGCAACAGTTCCACGACATATTCAAGAGCAAAAGCGAGGAGAAAATGTACAACCAGGACCTGAAATTTCTGCAAGGCAGGAGAAGCATACAAAAGGCTATCTGATGCAGAGTATCAAGACAAATTACGAAAAGGACTTTGGTTTTGTTGTGATGAAAAATATGGCCCTAATCACCGGTGCAATTCAAAACAGTTAATTCTGCTTATTGTAGCAGCAACAGACGATAACAATGCCGGCATCATAGAGTACTTAGAAGAGACAATCAACGTAGGGATGGACCAATTAAATGTTCAAGAACAACCGGAGTCACAAAAGTTAGTGGAGTTGTCTTTGTACTCTATAGTAAGATTTACCACAAAGAAGTCCTTGAAGGTATGGGGAACAATACTAGGAAAGAAGGTTATTGTGTTGATTGATAGCGGTGCCTCAACAAATTTTATATCTTGTACAGTGGCCGAAGAATTAAGGATAAAGAAAACAGATACTAAGCCATTTGTGGTGGAAGTGAGGAATGGACAGCAAGTAAAAAGTAGGGGAAGATGCAAAGAAGTGGAATTATGGATTGGTAAATTGTTGATAACACAGGATTATCTTCTTTTTAATTTGGGCAGTGCTGATGTGGTGTTAGGTTTAAAGTGGCTTGAAACCTTGGGGGATATTCAAGCGAATTTTAGAACCTTGACCTTGAAATTCGAAGTAGGAGGACGAACACAAGTTGTTCGAGGAGACCCCTCGCTGTCCAAATCAGTTGCTTCACTCAAAACTTTGTTTAAGGCCTTGCAAGGAGATGGGAAGGGTATTATGTTGATATGAATGAATGAAATGCAACAAAAGAACAAGGGAATATGGATTTGCAGCATCTATTGAAAGAATTTGGAGCTTTATTTAAGGAACTCAAAGGGCTGCCACCCAGTAGGAGTCATAATCATGCTATACGACTTAAAAAGGGATCTGATCCGCCCAATATTCGTCCATATCGTTATCCTCATTACCAAAAAAAATAAGATTGAGCGAATAGTACCGGAAATGCTAGCAGCTAAGTTGCTCAGACTCTTCACTTTTAGTGCCGCACCCGTGTCAACACGATGTGGGTGTGGGTTTGGGATCCGTGTCGATTTGGTCAATTGATTTTGGGTGCTTTGACCAAAATTGATGGGGAAAGTTGGACGGTTTTAATGATTTTTGTAATAAATACAAAAGCTAAGGTGAAATTAAAGAAAATGGAATACCTTTAACATAGAAATTCCTATGTCACGCCTTTTTCTTTAATCTCCTTCCAAGATTTTCTTCAAGCTCTCCACATAATATCTCATAATTTAGGTTTTATCACTCTATTTTTAGATATTCTGATTATTTTTAGGTGAATCCCCGCACCCATATCCATACGTGGATCCATATCCCCGGATCTTAAAAATTAGATCATGAAAGATCCGACCTCTAGATCCGCACCTGTATCGGACACCCGCACCCCAAGTCCGAGCAACTTAGGCTAGCAGTTGGTATCATCCAACCAAGTACTAGTCCTTTCTCTAGTCCAGTGCTACTGGTTCGCAAAAAAGATGGTAGCTGGCAATTTTGTGTGGATTATCGGGCCCTTAATAAGCTTATGGTTCCTGATAAATTTCCAATTCCTGCAATCGATGAGTTACTAGATGAACTTGGGGGTGCCACTATATTTTCAAAATTGGATCTAAGATCAGGGTACCATCAAATTCGTGTTTGCAAGGAGGATGTAGCAAAAACAACTTTTCGTATACATGAAGGCCACTATGAATTTTTGGTCATGTTGTTTGGATTGTCTAATGCTCCATCTACTTTCAAGCCTTGATGAATGAGATATTCGGTCTAACTTACGTAAGTTTGTGTTGGTCTTTTTCGATGACATATTAGTTGATAGTACAGATTTTCCTACTCACATGGATCATTTGCGGAAGGTGTGGCAAGTTTTACAACTTCATAAATGGTTGTCAATCGAAATAAATGTCATTTTGGACAACAACAATTGGAGTATTTGGGTCATATTATTTCTGCAAGTGGAGTCGCAGCTAATCTTGCCAAAATAACAAGCATGGTTAACTGCCAAGTCCAAAAGATGTTAAAGGCTTGAGGGGATTTTTGGGACTTACTGTTACTATAGGAAGTTTGTACGTGACTATGGGAAAATAGCCAGACCACTCACACAATTGCTCAAAAAAGATGCTTTTCACTGGAATAAAGCAGCCCAATTAGCTTTTGATTCTCTTAAGGAGGCTATGGTCACTCTGCTGGTTTTGGCACTACCAGATTTTAACGAGGTGTTTGTTGTTGAGATAAATGCTTCAGGGTTAGGAATAGGAGTTGTCCTAATGCAAGAAGGACATCCTACCGCTTTTCTTAGCCAAGGACTTTCAATTAGAGTTCAATCTAAATCAGTTTATGAGAGGGAGTTTATGGCAATAGTTTTTGCTGTTCAAAAGTGGCGTCATTACTTGATGGGTCGACGTTTCATTATACAAACAGATCAACGAAGTCTCCAATTTCACATGGACCAACATGTTATGGAAGAGGAGCAACAAAAATGGATCACCAAGTTGATGGGATTTGATTTTGAGATCCAATATCGCCCAGGTTGTGAGAATAAAGCAGTTGATGCCTTGTCCCGTCAATTTCATTTCATGGCTTTTTCAGTTTTACGCAGCAGTACCTTAGATGATCTTTCCACAGAAATTCAACAAAACGACCAACACCGTTAGTTGACACAAGATTTGCTCCAAGATCCAACTTCACGACCGAATTATGCTTTAAAAAATGGCTGCCTATTTTTCAAAAGTTGATTGGTGATTCCTTGGTCGTCATTACACATTCCTATGCTCCTTAGGGAATTCCACTCCTCACTTACAGATGGTCACTCGGGGTTTTTTCGAACATACAAACGCATTTCACAAGTGTTGTATTGGAATAGGATCAAAAGGGATGTACAAAACTTTGTGACAAGTTGTGAAGTTTGCAAGTAGTATAAGTATGAAGCCCTAAGTCCTGCTGGCTTGTTACAACCATTAACTATTCCTACTCAAGTTTGGGATGATATTGCTATGGATTTCATCAGCGGGTTGCCAAAAGCAATGGGACACGATACTATATTTGTTGTGGTGGACCGTTTCACTAAATATAGTCATTTTCTTCTCTTATCTCACCCCTAAAAGCAAAGAGTGTAGCTGAATTGTTTATTCGTAAGATTGTACGATTGCATGGGTTTCCAAAATCTATTGTTTCTGACCGAGATAGGGTTTTTGTCAGCCAATTTTGGCAAGAATTATTCAAGTTGTCTGGTACTAGCCTCAAACTAATCTCAGGTTATCACCCTCAAATAGATGGTCACACGGAGGTTGTCAAACGATCCTTGGAGACTTATTTGCGTTGTTTTCGTAGGAACACATCCAAAACAGCAGCCAAGATGGATTTCCTGGGCTGAATTTTGGTTCAATACCACTTATCATGGTTCCACCAAGATGACTCCTTTTAAAGCTCTATATGGACGAGATCCTCCCTCCTTGTTGCGGTTTACTGAAGACATTTTTGTTGTTGAAAAGGTCAATCAGCAGCTTGCTGCTCGTAACACACTTTTAGATGAACTCAAAGCTAATTTGACCCATGCGCAAGCTCAAATGAAAGTTTATGCTGATGCTAAGTGTCGTGAAGTTGTGTTCCAGCCTGGTGATTTGGTTTATCTTCGCTTGAAACCTTTCAAGCTTCGTTCACCGGCTAAAAAGGCTAATGAGAAGTTAAGCCCTCATTACTATGGTCCATATACTGTCTTGAGCAAAATTGGGGAAGTCGCTCACTGCCTTGATTTACCCTCTCATTCAGGGGTGCACCCCGTATTCCATGTTTCTAGGCTTGAGCGTGCTGTGAAGGATTCGATTCCAGTTCAACAACTCCCTCCTTTCTTGCCTGAAGATCTTGAAATGCTAGTCCAACCTGAAAGTGTGATAGATTGTCGGACACTTTTGAATGGCTTCCAGGGGGTTCCGATTAAGTGGAAGGACTTGCCCGACTTTGAGAATACTTGGGAACCCTATGAAGTTATTGATGCTCAATTTCCTCAATTTCACCTTGAAGACAAGATGAAACTCGTCGGGGCGGGTATTGTTAGACCTGTTGTTACTAAGGTCTATAAACGCAAGAAGACATAAAAATAAGGCTTAAATATTACTGCTTTATTTAGTTATTACAATGTATATGTATTATTAGCAGTTACATAGAAGTTAAGATGGTTATTTAATGTTGTACAGGCAGTTTATTATGGAGGATTTGGTTTTTGTAAGTTAAACCGGAGGATAAGGTTCCTCGAAATACCTTGGTTGCTGGGTGAATTATCATTCCAGGTCTTGTTTGTACATTTGTAAACTTGGTCTATTTGTTGGTGAAAATAAATCACAGTGTAGTGTGTTGTTACCTTTGTATTGTGTGTGGAAATTTACAGCATATGGTTGGAGATTTTCTGGGTTTCTAACAAGTAGACATTAAGGCCAAAGTAATTACCGCGGAAGCAGCTGCAGCAGCAACCCTTCGACTTACACTAGGAAGTACAAATCTTTCCCTTAAAGCAGCAGCCTCAGTGAGACTGTCTCTGGCTCTTTCAAGACCTTCAGTTATGTATATACTCACCTGCAAGAGTTGGAATAAAGGCAGCTAACGATACCACGTAACAATGACAGAGATGAGAGAACAATGGCAAAACTATCCTCCCTCATTGAATATGCTACATTACTAATGCAAGGTAGTTCTATAGGAAATGATCCATTGATCCATACATAAAATCCAATCACCGAAAAGTAGAAGAAATAAAAGGATATCTATGTACAATGAAATTACACTCAACCTCCCAAAAAAATGATATTCAATTACATGGTCCGCATGCCAAATGAAAGTAATGTAAATACCTCCAGCAGAAACAAACTTTGAAATAGAAAGGCAATTAACTTACTTGGTCCAGAAGGCATGTAAAAACAGCCCTTACATTTGCAGCAATTGCAGCAGGCTGTACAAACAAATTAAAGAAGCAATTAGTTCAATTCTGTAGGTCTGAAACAAATCAGTTCTGATCAATATCAAAGTCTGAGGACAAGGATCGCACCAGTCTACAGGAAACAGACAACATAACATTTGATTATTTTATTCCTCTAACAAGACCGATAAAAATATCAGAAAAAATGTTGACTTCACGTGGTGTTTTGCAGATTAAGAACATGACAGCTTCATAAGGATATCACGAATATGCATCAAGTTTCTAATTTTTGCAATGGATAGCTAGCATACACATTTTCAGGAGAACTGCCTGAATAGGCTGTTAACAAAGGAGAACCAATAAATATGAAACGTATTTCTTTTTTCCTTTTTTTTTTTTTTTGAGAAGGTGACATTTGTATTAATGAGAAACAGTAAAGAATTTGTGTTGTTGACCATGTACAGATAAAGCACATTAGTCTTTTTTAGAACTGTTTGCTAATTAATTGACTTCGCTCTAACAAAAACCACAGAGATATGTGCGCATAAAATTCGATCAGTTCACAGTAATACAGACAAAGCTAGCATGTCAATCTTTACAACATTAAAGTATGGCGAAATATGGAAGAAATACAATTTCTAACCAAATATATGGATAAGCCAGACTGAAGTCCTAGTAACAATAAAGCATGATACAAAATATAAACAACTACATTCTGTCCTTGATTCTGTTTTTTTAATAAAGGGAATACAAGTAAAATTACATTTTATCCAAGTATCAATTATCTCTTCCCATTCTACAGCAATTTTATGAGGACATAAAAGTCTCTCTCTCTCTCTCTCACACACACACACACACTCTCTCTCTCACACACACTGAATTTAAAAAAAACAATCATTGGCATCCAATCTCTGACCCGCCTATCATTGTTAAGATTCATTACAGAGAATCAGTCAAACAAAAAGTCACATATGAAATCTGTAGCATTCAGGCTCAATGCAATATATATTCTCTTGGATCTTCCACCTAAGCTAATTTTATGAATCAGAAAGCTGTGTCCAACCATCTCAGAGGTATATGCATTCCAAGAAAGAGTAAGTTGTAGCTCCTGCAACATCCTGAAACATATGTCACATATACCTGTGATGAAAACAAAGTGCATCTGGATACTGCTTCTTCATTCCAACGAACAAACTCGGTCACCACAGTAACAGAAATTTGCTGGTGAGAGGATGCCATTGAAGCACCTTTTGACCGTCCAATTGTCCCAGATGACTCGGAGGATTGCTGGCCTTCAGCACGCAGCTCCTCCATCTGCAAGGTGAAACCAAAGTGTGTTAATGCTAGTTCATGAGTAAGAATCAACATAATGTTACTTTATCGATGGAAGCTTCATAAACACCGAGTTCAGCAGCTTGTTGCAGGTTCATGGCACTAATAATGATCTTTTTCTGCTAACAATGTACCTCCAGAAGTTCAAAATTGTACAATGGTTTTCAGAAAATGTAAGTCAGCTATGAACATTAGTTTATACAAATAGATTAGGTTAGAATCCACCCAACATCATCCTATTGCAACTTATTTCGGCTCTGCAAGAAAATAATCTCAAGCTTTCCATAACCTGCTAACACAGCCAATTGCCAGTCAATAAATCTTTCCCCTTCAAAATTAGTATATACATATATATATATATATATATATATATTGGAAAGCGGATATATTGGTATTTATGGGTCGTTTGGTGTGATGGATAAGAGGAGTTAATGCCAATTGCCAGTCAATAAATCTTTCCCCTTCAAAATTAGTATATACATATATATATATATACATATATTGGAAAGCAGATATATTAGTATTTAGGGGTCGTTTGGTGTGATGGATAAGAGGAGTTAATCCCGAGGTAATTTTGAGTGCCCTTTAATCCCTTGTTTGTTTGTTAAGTCTGGGATAACTTATCCCAGGATTAACAATTAGTACCGGATAAGTTATCCCTCCCTGGGGGTGGAATAGTAACCCTAGGATAACTTATCCTGCGATAAAGTATGTAAAATAACAAAGATACCCTCCTTAAACTCTCTTTTGTACACCACTTTTACCTTCATGTATATTAACATAATTTTTAACAACATTTATAATAACATTCACAACCTTAATCAATAATTGATTTTATGATAATATATTTTTCTATTGAAAAATTGCATTTTATAAATATAACTTTTATTTATGAATATATTATAAGTTGAATTTATTTGTCTAATAATTATGTTTATTTATATTTTGATTTCTCTTAAAATGTTCACTCCACCACTAAATAACATGTTTTTAATTAAATAGGTTATTACTTATTCAAAAATTATATTTTGTGCATCAATTAAAATGTAGATAATTTTAATAATAAAATTTCTTTTATATTTAATAAACTTAAAATGGAAGTTTTATTTTTAAGCTAAATAAGATGGAAGTTCTATTTTTAAGTTAAATAAGATGGAAATTTTATTTTTACATTAAATAAGATGAAAGTTTAATTTTAAAGACACATGGCAGAGTCATGGAAATGCATACACAAAAATATTTAAGTTAAATAGGATGAAAATTTTATTTTTAAAAATGAATAACTAAAGAAACAACTTATTCTTAAAATTATGCAATGAATATAATTTTGAATATGACAAACCAAACAAGCAATAAAAACAACTCTCAGCATAACTTATCCCAACAAAACTAATCTCAACATAACTTCAAACCAAACGACCCTTTAGAGTGTTATTTCCGGGGTTATTTATCTCCATGTTATAGAAGTGTCTTTTTAAGTTCTTCTTCTGTAAGTTAAGAGGATGAAAAATAGCAAAACGGAAAGAGAGAACTAGGCACAGATATATCCTTAATTTAAGATGATAAATCACTAAGAGACAGACTGTCCTAACCTTAGCTTTGTAAAGTTGTCTAAGAGAGGCCTGCTCGTATTCAATGTATATGTCTTTGTGGGGTAGAAACAAAGATTCTGTTAAACCTGTACCCAGAAGAAAATTGACATGAGATTGTAATGCACAAACAACAAAGTCTCGATCAAGTATAACAGAAGCAAAGGTGTAACCATATTTAAACAGTATAAAACTTCTTCAACAAAAAATGTTGCAGTGCAATTATGCTTGATCAAACCAATCAAATCTTTCAGTGCTTTTTTGGAATTCAAGTAATAAAATGACAGGATAGCACAAGAAAGGTCGGGTTTTAGATTTGATATTTACATCCACATATTCTCCATTGTAGTTGGGCCTATTTTGACCTAAGATAACTATGTCGGCAACTAGGGCAAGTAGTATTCAACGTTAGAACGTCAAAGGTTGAATTAGAATATTAAAAGTGTCCAGTTCTAAAGTAAGGTATTCTCCAACATTGGACAGATAACATACACGTATTTTGGTTGACACCAATAAAGACTAAAGAGGTTTGTCTTTTATTTATCCAATCACCAAATCATCAGTATCTGTACTTCTCTTAGTTCCTCATTTGGTATCAATCCTCTAAGATCCAGGTAAAGATCCAAGTAACTTCAGTTGACTAAAGTTTTTCTATTCTTTTACACAGTTGTTAAGGGCTAGCCTAAGTACACTTAAGCCCTGAAGCTCGGTGAAGTCCATGTTGTGTGTTTCAGCTTGCTTAATGACAAGGGACTAAGGTGTGTACAACTTCACACACACATACAAACGCACACACATATATATATATGTTGTTGTGCCCTTGAAGAAAGAACTCCTGTAGGTGAAGTTGCACACACCTTGGTCCCTTGTCCTAAAGCACTGATTAAAAAGCAAGGTGAAGAAACACACGTGGGCTTCAATGAGCTTCTGGGCTTAAGTGTACTTTAGGCTAGCCCTTAACAACGGTGCAAAAGAATAGCAAAACTTTAGTGAGTAGTCAACTGAAGTTATACGTATATATACATATATGTGCGTGTGTGCGCGTATGAGTACATAGATATATGTAGAGTTGAACGGTAGATTCTCTCTTTTCTCTTGGTGCTCATTTCAGAGCTTCTTGCTTGGACACCAAAAATTATATATATAAATATATATATATAATCATATATGTATATGTATCTATCGATCTATATATATGTGTGTGTGTGCGCGCGCGTGTATATATACAAATAGTAAGAGTGTAACCGTAGATTCTCGCTATTCTCTCAAAGCTCGTTTCGAAGCCGCTTTGACACCAAAAGCGCATGATTTGCCTCTGGTGCCTTGCTTTTCGGGGTAGAGAAGCACTACACCTCACTTCAGGGTAAAGAAGCGATACGCCTCGCCTCACTCTTAAAGCGCTGAAGCTCGTGCTTTTAATAACACTGGGTGATAGTTTCTTCAGCAATCTGTAAATGACCAAGCTTCACTAGCCCTGTTCTACCTTCTTTTTTTTTATTTTAATTGTTTACCTTCTTTTTTCCCCATTCAATAATTGAAGATATCCAATCTTCTTTCTTTTGCTTCTACCTCCAATTCAATTAATTGATCTTCTTTCCATTACGCCAGAAGGAAAGAATCAAAAGAAAGAAATTACTCTGTCATCTTTTTTCACAGCCTAGTAGATCAAACATATTAGCTGCTTATTCTTCTGCTATTTTTTAGTTGTTTTCCTGCAAACTTCAGTGTTTTTTCACTTCCTCAAGACAAGACAAATGAACTGTCTGCAATGGAATTGAGGTAAATCTTTTTTTAGCATCCAATAGCAATACTTTCTAGTGTAGAGCTTTAGACATTTGTCGTTCTCTCCCTCAAAACTAGATAAATGAACCGTCTGCAAGGGAATTGGGGTAAATACTTTTTTTTACATCCAATAGCAATACCTTCAAGTGTAGCACTTTAGACACTTTTCACAGCCTTCATTATTTCTGCATCTTAGTTAATAAAGAGATTTCAGAATCACGTAACTAACAATATTTTTTGAGGCTTGTACATGTCTCCATAAAAATGCATCTCAAAATATTATTTTGGAGCATTTTTGGTCCAAATGAAAAGCAGTTATATGCAGATCTTTGTATTCTTCACTTGGAATCTCCATCACATTTACACAATAAAAAGTTCAAGCAGATGTTTTCAAGGATAAGATGATGGAAAGTATCTACCTTCAACATCCAAGTCGCCACACCCTACACCACGTAAGTCTCTAGCAAGCTCCTGTGTCTTCTCATATGCCACAGCTAGCAATCTGAGATACTGAATGCACAAAAATGAATAACAAAAGGATAAATTAGTGACTCATTTTTTTCCCTCACGGTCAATACCAACAGAAGAAAATTTCCTGTCATGTTACTCACTAATATAAGTCCTCCTTCTTCCATGGGTGGTGGACTAACAAGAGACGGTTTCAGCAAGAGCTTCTCAAGTAACTTTGGAACACGATCCTCCAAGACACGCTGAACAACCACCACGGATTAGTCACTATATCACAATTCAAAATACAGTTTTTACAGTGACACATTCGGCAATCATTTATATTTGATTGGAGACAGCAGAATCAATAGAGAATATAAGATGGCTTAGAGGAAAACTCAAACCAATTAATAGGGAGCAATGTTTAGAAAAAACAGTGAATATTCATAAGAAAGTAGTATATTAAGTCATCTAGCAAGAAAATTTAGCAAAATCACTCTGCCCATATTCTCATTCTGAGTTAGCTTGTCTTATTACTGGCATGCACCATCACATCAGAAGAAGATAATCTAACAACTAACTACCTCAAGCATAACGCAGGTAATAATACAACCATACCTGAACTAGTATTGACATTACATCATTTGGAGATGGAAAAACGGCAGCTATTGTGGCTGCTTCTTTTCGCACAGTCTCTGAAATTAAATATAAGGCATCAAGAGGCATGTAGTTAAAAAAACCACTTTACGATTCAAATTAACTTCAGTATTTATAACCTGTAATCTCTTTAAAAATTGAAGAAAGACCACGTGCAACATTGCTAGGGCTGGGTTGTGCACCCTGATCTCCAAGAACCAATTCAGCATCTGCATTCATGACCTCCAGATCGAACATTGGGCATAATCCCACATAGTGTTGCATAGCACTGGTACCCCGGTTAAACTGATTTCCAATAATCATGTCAAAATCAGAAAAACTTTCTGAATGTATATAACCTAGAATCTGACACTAAATTCTAAGCAAACAATGAAAATTTCAGATGTTTAACAGGGGAAGCAACAACATGATCAAGAATGAAAAATATGAAAAATTTAATAACCATTCTCATAAAGCTCCAAGTTTTCTGTTCACTTAATTTTTTCAAGATCATGATCAACTGCACCTTATCACAGTTTTTCCATAGAAGAACTTTACACATGAAGATTTCACCAGGGGAACAAAATGATAGGTCTACATAATTTACTTGTTTACCTGTGACAAAATTTTAGCGCATTCCCGCATTGTAGACAGCTCACGTTTCTGTGAAGCGAAATCAAATCGAGATAGTAATCTGTTCTCCAACTCTACAGTCACCAAATAAGAAGAAAACTTAAATAGGTCCTTTAACAAGAAAGCAAAATCTATTGAATTGTAGGTAAAAGGCAAGGAAGAAAATTAAGATGGATAACGAGAGTTCTCACTTCATTCTTTTTTTTCCCAATCAGTAAGTTGCCACAGTTTCTATAAATGTTATTTTCTCGACATCATCGTCCCACAAATCATGCATACCATATATACGACCAATTAATCAACTACGTCTAAATCCTGAATTATTTGGTGTCAACTTTATGGATACTTTGTATTTACTTCGCTTTATCAGGTCTATTTCTTTCCCATGCAAGATAGGTAGATAACTTGTTTCCTAGCGAAAATTCAGGGTTAATATCTAGAGGTTTACTAAATCTCACTTATTCTTACATGGACATATATGTCTTTAAATATAATAGCAGGACTTTACGAACAACCCTAATGTAAGTATAACAACAACCAAGTCTAAATATTAAAAGCAGAAGTAAAACAAGGATGAGTTTTTTTAAAAAAAATTGCAGCCAAATACAGGAGAACAATAATAGCGGAAACCTGCCCCAGTAGCACCTACAACAGATCTTAAATTGCAGTACTATGTGTGTGCCTCATAAAAGATGCATGAAAGAAAAGACGGACTTCATACCCATTAATGGTTTCTCAGTTCACATATACAAAAGTAATGATTGCTGGTTCAACTATATGGCTAAAACAGATAATAGTTAGCAATTGCAAAAAAAATATATGGGTAAAACAGATGTATACAAATTAAAATCTCTGTCAATTTTGTTGTGTACTTTTTGTAAAAACACCAGCACTCTGAGCTACATCATTTCTGGCTTATAAGGGGTCATTACTAGCATACCTCATACATATATTTTTTGAGATAATGCTTGTCAGACAAACTATGTTGTATGGAACAAAGCATTGACTAGTCAAGAACTCACACATCCAAATAATGGAAGTTGCAAAAATGAGGATGCTAGATAGATGTGTGGCACACTAAGAGAGACAAGATTAGGAAAGACGATATACAGGACAAGGTGGGCTGGCCTCTGTGGTGGACAAGATGTGGGAAGTGAAACTTAGATGGTTTAGGCATGTGAAAAGGAGGAGTAGAACAGATGCCCCAGTAAGGAGGTGTTAGAGATTCGCGGTGATAGTTCTGAGAAGAGGTAGAGGTACACTGACAAAGCATGAGGAGAAGTGATTAGACATAACATGGCACATCTACAGCTCACCAACAATATGACCCTAGATAGGAGCACATGAAAGTAGATAGAGTAGAAAGTTAGTAGGTAGTTGAAAGATTTCTCTCTTTTCTCTAGGAGAGACTGGTTCTAGTCGAACATGGTATTATTTGTATCATTCTATGATTTTCCTAGTCTTCAATTCTATCATTATTGTTGTTTCTTTTACTTCGGTCTTTTTTCGATATTTTCATCGAAGCTTATTTTACTCGTCTTTTCCAAAACTATTTAGAAAAACATTTGTTTCTTGAGTCGAGGGTCTATAGAAAACAACCTCTAGACCCCATAGTGGTAGGGGTAAGGTATGCGTAAACCCCCACCTTTCTCATATCCCACTTGTGGGATCATACTGGATATGATATTGTTGTTGTTATTGTGATTGGCCCAAAGAGTTGGCTCGAGATGGATTTCTCAGTCATAAGAAGTAAGTGCTAGAGATATGATGTGTGATTTTTTGCATTCAAGGCCTTTGGTAAAGCTACTAATGGTAGATCCAGGGGGTTTCAAATAAATCACTATATACACAGTATCAACAGTGCCGACCAATGTAGGTGAAAATCAGAGGAGAGCTATAAGTTCGTGGAAGCATTTTGGCAAGGTGCAGGCTTATATAACTTTCTGTTATGGAGCAGTGAGTCCTGCAAAACCTTACCTATCCGAAGTTGTTTCTCAAAACAATTTTAAAAAAAATCTCAAACAAAAGCAGCACACGAATAAAGGAAATATAACTAGATAAAGCTCAAAGAATTCCTTAAACTGAATATATAGCTCTAGTGCTTGACAAGCTACTCAAATTAACCTAGCACATACGCAATTAAAGTAGTTATATTTAATTTAATAATAATATTCCAAATTTTTTAAAAAACCAGTAATAAGTAAAACCAACATGGCTCAAGCCCAAATAGCTCACACAATTCCTAAGTTAACAACCCAAGTGTAGAAACTATTCTTAAGAGTCTCTTTTGTCTCAGTTATCCACTCATCACTTGGTGTATCTCACTTTCATTTGGATAAATCCAAATTGCTATATACTTTTCATGAATTGTGAAATCTTTTACTTCCTCTGTTTCAAAAGAATGACATGGTTCAACTTGGCACGAAGTTTAAGAAAATAAAGAAGACTTTTCAATCTTGTAGTCCTAAATTAAAAGTTATGTCAAATGTACAAAAATTCTCTTTAATCTTGTGGTCTTGAACATGTCATGTGGAAAGCTGAAATTAAAATGTTGTAAAAAAAGGAAAGGGGTCATTCTTTTTTAAACAGACTAAAAAGGAAAGGAGGTCGTACTTTTTGAACATTGTACTATTTAAAAGTTACACACTGGTCACGGCTCATGAAATTCTTTGTTTTTTTTTCTTTTGTTTTACACATGGTAAACCAGACTCCTTTCCCCCACAAACCCCCTCTACCTTCCCCGTTTTTCCTTGGTGACTCGAACACCACCCTCAAGGTTGGAGGTGGAGAATACTCTCTACTAGGCTATCCCTACCTTATCCTCATGAAATTTGAACTTGCGACTTAACTTCTTGTCCCTCCATCC
Organism: Solanum aculeatissimum; assembly: GCA_038996855.1. Classification (NCBI taxonomy): domain Eukaryota; kingdom Viridiplantae; phylum Streptophyta; class Magnoliopsida; order Solanales; family Solanaceae; genus Solanum; species Solanum aculeatissimum. The sequence continues at coordinate 21,045 of JBCEWC010000408.1, read as the reverse complement.
CTAGTTTTATGATATACATTTCAGGTTTTAGATGTTCTAATATATCTCACTCACTTTAATGAATAATAATACTTTATACAACTAATCATGGGGTTCAAGCATTCAAATACTTAAAATTCCCTTTCGCAACAACCTGCATGAAATGTTACAAAAATTGAAATGACTTCTTTAGACCTTAATTACATCACATAAAATTGGACCGTGAGATATGATCTCTAATAATCCATAGGAGTATGTCACAGCCAAACTAAGATACTGAAATGGAACTATATATCAGTATAGATACTCGTATTAGGTTACCGAGCTAGTGGCATTGGCATACCTAACTGAAGCTTTCACAAGTTCCTGCACAAACAACCCTTGCCAGAATCAAAACAAACTATAAAACCCTTTGCTTAGAAAAAGACTAGAGGAACTCAGACAGTATAAGCCAATTGAGCCCCACAGGAATTTAGTCCAATTGGCAAAGGTTGAGGGACTTATGTCTTAGGTCACAGGTTTGAGCCTTGCACCAAGCGAACTAATTCCGGTATTAAAGTGGATAAGGGCCCATCATCCCCGACTTTCTGGAGCTGCAGTTGGCCTAAAAGGGTTGGCTCCAGATAGATTTCTCAGCCATTAAAAAAACACCCAGGACAGTAAAAAGTATTGAACCATATAGTCACTACGTGCTTGTCTCAAGAATTGAAAGAGTTGTCTATAGGGTTTTGAAGCTTCATATTTGACGTTTCTAGTGATAGATTTACTTCCTTTTTTTTCCATCAATCTATGATATGGAGTTCAATCAAATACCCTGTTCCTTTACAAAAATGCTTCCTGCGCTTATAAAGTTGAGCAGCAATTGGAAGATTTGAGGTCTTTAAAATCTGTATTACAGTTCTAACAAGATAAAACGAGTAGAAGTGGTAAACCGAGAAATAAGTTCCTCATTATGTACCATTGCAGTATTCTTGGAGATTGGCAACAGCAACTTCCAGACCTCTACTGGCAGTTGCATTACCGACAGCTGATGAGACGGTCATGGTTTGTCCTCCAATATCATCCTCAGCAAATGATCCTAGTATGTATGTGGAAAGATATGTAACTCTTCATAAAAATCAAGGAAAATGAAGAAAAGAAGTACTAACATGAAGATCCCTGGAGAATAAGAATATTACTGAATGTAACTGCAACTAGAAAAAGACTCTTGTTACACTCTTGTATACCAGGAAAGAAATCAGCGCAAGTCCATTTCTTTTATATAAAGAGAAACATCACAGAAGGTAAGGATAAGAAATCCTCAAAGAAAAAAGTGTAAAGAACATGCATCAGCATAATTAAGATATTAAAAACCCAGGTCTAAAGTAATACAAACAATAAGAAGAATGAATAGTGATTGAGACAGCTGGTCACTGACATGGACCTGCAAAATCCAACTGTCACACCATACCACTCTCAAATGCCTTTCCCCAGTGGTGAATTTATGTGTAAAAAGGGTCATGTGAACCCATTATCATTCGACTAAAACAATATATTATTTGTACAATACTTAACATCTATCTAGTATTATCTGAAGGCATGATCAAAAGAGATGGAGTGGTTCACTAGTTGAGAGTTAGCTTTAACTCCGTCAAGTCAAGGGATCGAATCCCACTTACTGTCATTTGTTTCTTTTTCAATCTTTGTTTTTCCTAAAGCAGCGTTCTTTCTAAAGCTGCCCCCTTTCATTTTTGCTTTTTTTAATTTCTCTGATGATATTTTCTGTGATTATATACTTAATTATCTTTTTTTTGAGACTGGTAACATTCTGTATTCCTCAGCATCAAGGGCTATGCTGGTCACCTCCAAAAAAAAGTTACAAGGGAAGGGGGAAAAAATAAGAAGAAAAAGTTAGAGATACTTATAATGTTTCAATGAAATCCACTAGTTGGATCTCTTCACTATATCCTGTTCTTTACACAGCCTAACGACGTAATTACTTTCCACTTAATCTCCCTTCAAAAATTTTTTGATTTCTTTCCTCCTGTATGGTCCACCCAAATGCATGCTAGAACTGATCTCCACCCTCTCTTTTGATTTTTGTTGCATCCCCTTCTAATCCAGCAACTTAGTAGATCTGTTGTGTGTTCTGGCATGGTCCAGCTAATGGTGGATATGCTAGTGAAAAGGTCCAAACCTGTGCTGTCACATTAGTTAGAAGTAAATGCTTGTTGGTCTCAAGGTCTTCCTTACACGACACTCCTTGATGCAAAATTGATGCCCCCCTTTTGCATTGCCTCATGAGTTAAACAAGCACTTCTGGCTACCAACCATGTGAAACATTTAACATTGGTAGGAGTCACATTCTTCCAGACTGTTTTCCAAGGCCCAAAAGACCTGCCTGCTCTTCCCACCCCAACTCCCCCACCCCATTTGTATAGCCTGTTAACAGATAACTTCCCATTCTTCTGGTGAGCCCAAGTCAGTCTATCTGGATCCAAATTGTTCCCAGGGAACCCATCTATCAGCTTCAAGAGCTCCACCACCTCACCAATTTCCCAGTCATTAAAAGTCTTCTGAAGACTAGGTTCCACCCAGATGTGGTCCTCATCTCCTCTATTCTGCAATCGGGGTTAGAGCTTATGAAAAAGAGTTCAGGGAATAAGTTCTTTATAATCCCTTGATCACACCATTTGTCTGTCCAGGACTTTGTCTTATCTCCCCTCCCCACAAGAGTCTCAGTGTTGCATTTTAGCTCTGCCCAGTAATTTATGATAGTTCTCCACACCCCAACTCAATAGGTAGAGATCACTTCATTTGTGCACCAGCAATCTTCTTGCCCAAATATATGATGAACTACCTCTTTCCATAGGGCCTGACTTTCATGAACATATCTCCATAGCCATTTGGATAGCAAACACTTGCTCTGTAATTTTAGGTTTCTGACCCGCAATCCCCCATTCTTCTTACTCTGTTGGACTGCCACCCATTTCACCAAATTGAACCCCTTCTCCATTTTGTTTCCTTGCCACAGAGAGTTCCTCCTCAAGACATCCAATGCCTTTATCACCTTCCCAGGAATTGGGAACAATGACATCACAACAAGTTGGCAATGGAATCCAACACTGAATTAATCAAGGTTACTCTTCCTCCCAGAGATTAGTATTGAGACTTCCATAATGCCAATTTTTTGTCTCGACTTTTCTATTATATCCAGATCTCAATTGCTTTATGTTTGGATCCCAATGACACACTAAGATACACCGTTGGCAGCTTTTCCACCTTGCACTTAAGAATGCTTGCCGGGGATTCAATCTGCACAACTTCCTTAATTATCTTTTGCTCGCCAAGTTGTTGTCACAATAAAATTTGAATCTAATCTTTTTTTGACAAAGTTAACATGTTATATAGACAACAATACACCTGTGGTGTATTTCAGTAGTAATTACATCAGGAGTATACAATAAGCAAAACCAAAAGATCGATCCTCAATACCCTTCCTAAACTGTCTAAAAAGTGAGTAATAGCCTCCACCTCTTTCGCGGGGGACATGGTTACACCAAAAATCAAAGGTTATAAGGCAGTTCAACTTCAAACTCTGGAAAGGGATGCTCTTGTTTTCAAAGCATCCCTGGTTCCTTTCCTTCCAATTGTCCACCAAATGCATGCAAAGACAATCTTCCATCACATATTCCTTTCTCTATTCCCTTCTCAAATCTTAAAAAGCAATGGTGAACCTGTCATCTTAAAATCCTAGATTGGCCTATAGCCCTCCGATCCCTCAAAAGAGACTGTAAAAAGGAAAATGAACAGCAGGATATTCACATCAGCTATTCTACTATGTCATTTACCATACATATGACATATCACCTGGTAGTGGAAAATATCTACAGAATGCAAGCCATTACACATTTTATGGCACTGGGCAAAAATGATTTGTCGTTCACAAAGTCTCCTCCATGATTATGAGACGATAATACAGAGATACAGATCTTATGTCATGAAAACCTCATGGGAAGACAAAAAGCTAGCTTTGTGTAGTCTAGGAAGGAATATCTAAATCCAGGGTCTACACAGGAAAGAGAGGACCATGCTTCAGGCTGCTCTATTCATTGCTAATTTTTTCTTTTTTAGGAGAAGGGAACTGAACAGGAAAAGAAAAAGAGGACAAAGACAAGATAGAGAGAAAATAAAGAGATTAGATTCAGGACACTGCTACAAAACTCTAAATTTGAAGTCTACTGTATAAACTGCAAATTATAATTACCAAAAAAATAAAAAGCCAAATGACATGTTGGCGTCTTTCTTGAAACTAAGAAGCAGACAATTTTCTTCACTTTATTCATTGGCTAATTTGAAGGGGAGCCTTCGAGTAACTGGTAAAATTGTTACCATGTGACCAGGAAGTCACGGGTTCAAGCCTTGGAAACAGACTCTGGCAGAAATGCAAGGTAAGGCTGTGTAAAATAAACCCTTGTGGTCGGGCCCTTCCCCGGACCCTGCGCATAGCAAGAGCTTCAGTGCACCGGGCTTGCCCTTTTTTTATTCATTGGCTCCTAGGTACTAAATGCAAGGAGTTAATACAATTAACAGCTCAAACAATCATGGGGAAAAAATTGGGTAAAGCAAGTGTGATATTTACAACATGAGAATATCAAGGAAACATATGGATCTCACTTAATTTTTGAGCAATCGAAGCAGCTTCAGCGACACGACTATCATCAGAAAATAAAGGAGAAAGTTCCATCAGGTCTCCTGGACTGCTATTGAACTCCATCAAGTACTATCAAAGGAAGCAACTAATACTGTCAGTTTTAAAATGAGGATAGAACCTGTTTTACAGCATGCACGAAGTTAGTCAAAAGTTTTTTTATAACTGAGAAGTTAGTCAGTAAAATTTTACCTTTATGAGCTCTATCGTCTGACTAGCAACTTCTCTCTGAGCATCTGCACTCTGAAACCAAAGAGAGACTCAAAATATTCAGAACACACTAACAGCATTCTGTGATGGCATGGTCTCAAACAGCTTGCAAAACAGATCAACATAGAAATTATGGAGTTAAGCAAAAGATTCTCTTTCTTTCTGCTCACAAAAGTAGGCATCTCATTATCAGTAGAAGAAACGGAAAGTAAAAGTGGAAGAACATTTTCTAGAAGAAAAACCAAGTTGCATTTGACCATAAAATAAACACATTAACCTTAATCAAGCATCAAAACAAGTGCTTACAAGACATTCAAACAACAAAGGTATTAAGCAGCTATACCTGTAGATGATCTCCTATTTTGGCAGCCGTTTGACCCACACTAGATATCCGCAAATCCAACCGTGCAAAGCTATCAAACAAGCCGTCTACACCTTTTTCCAGCTGCACAATACAATGTTCAGCAAACTTTAACTTGAGGTCTTTATTTAGGTAAAAAGAAGCTCCACACAGCATGAAGGATATTGAAGACCTTTGGAAGTACACTCATTCGAAACAAGTGGATCCACTCTCATTTTTATAAAACAAATTTCAGTAGTATATTGAAAACATGCCAATACATTCGTGATTTAAAATGTTACTCTACATCATTTTGTCATTTATTCTACCAAGACACTTATTAAGGGGAAGAGTACAACACAATGGGGTAATTTATTCCAAGGATATTTTCCAGAAAAGATATTTCCCATGATTGAAACATAACTTCATCTCATAATGGCCACAACAGTGAATTCAATACACTAACCTCAGAAAGTGTCTTCCGGTGCTCTGAATCTTGGACAGCGACTTCCTTTTTAAGATCACTAAGGTTCCCATCAATCTTTGATCAAATATGAGAGGATTAGAATAAAAGTCATCATCAAAAGTATTATCTCACTGAATCCACATATAATCCTCTACTATACCTGTTTTCTGAGATCAACCAATTGTTTACAAGAATTCTTAAATAAGGATAATAAGGAATTAACTTCAGGGAATAACGGATTTGACAGTCCTTGTGCTGACTTTCCCGCATCTGGCGGTGCTCGCAAATTCCCATTTGGTAGAGCATCACTTCCAACCCCATTTCCATGCCCTTCCACTGAATCTGATTCTTCTTCTTGATAAGAAGGCAATATCTCATTCACCAAGTTACCAAACAAGCCATCAAAGGAGAAAGCCCCCTGCATTTAGTAAATAGTGTACATTGCTATCAGTTAACTACCAAATTTCTAAAGCTTAAGTTGGCATAATCTTCCAGTCACATTAAATGGTATCCAAGGCATCACCTTAAAATCATCTATGTCAAGAACAAGCGGATCAGAGTCGGCAGATGCGGATCTTGAAAACCTGTCAGCTTTCATTCCATCTCTAGTCTCTCTCATCTATTTAAGTCAAAAGAAGATGGAACCAGAAATTATCAATGTCATCTTTACAAAGTAACCGGAGTGTAATCATTTGACAAGCAGCAAAACTAAGTTAAAAAGTAGCATAAAGCTGGCATACAACAAAAGAACTGTGATCAGTCCTCATTTGTGCATTGAAAACAGCTATATGACAGACAACTACAGAAGAAAACGGTAGCAACAAAAAGAAAATGAATTTTACTAAATATAAATTATGCAAGGGAAAAACTAAAGCCAAAAGACTTTCAAAAACTTCATACAAAATCAAAATTCCGATGAGATATAAGTGTGCATATTTGCCATTTCCATTAACTACTAGATTTGCTCTAGACCAACCTTATACTGAGTAGGTAAACATTTTTATCAATTAAATTCTAATTTTGTTAATAATGGCAAAAAACTCCCGTACACGAGAGGTACACCAAAAAAGTAAAGAGTTTGGAAAGATATGATTCTCTACAAAAGACATCCAATCTTCTACAGAAATGGGAACTTCACAAGTGCAAGCAAAAGACATTAAAAACATGAGGTTATTCCTCAAATGTACAAAATCAAGCTGTTTCCTTACAAAAACTCTCACATTTCTATTCTATCGCTTCATATTGTCCATATGCGTGCTAATGAAACGACATTCCCTGTCTAGCATCTTCTTTTCCATCCTCTATAGGCCCAACTGAATAGTGCATCCTTAGTAGTACCTGGCATAGTTTGTATCATGAACTATCTTAAGATCTCCCCCCATACCCATGATGCTCCGACAATTCAGTAACAGATGATCCATGTCCTCTTCTAAATTCTAAGTGCTTACCCATGAGCACAAACCAACATATGCAATCGTAATCATCCTCTTTCTCAAATTTTCAACCATCAGAATCACACCTCTAACCACCAACCAAGCCAACAAAATTCATCTTTCTTGGCACCCTGGGGATTCAAACTGATAGATGAAGGGAACTTGATTTCTCTAACTGGAAATGTACAAATAACTCCTTACTGAGCAGGGACATATATGTTCTTACATCACTTTCATCTAAATTCTGACTTCCCACTTAAAACAACCAATACCTTGTAGCACTCATCCTGATATTATGGATATCAACGGTACATGTGTTTAAAAAAGCATCTATCCATCTACAAGCCTATTCCTAATTAGGTTCATAGAAATTCCAAGTCGATTCATAAAAGAAAGACTTGAAACAGCCCTTGTCACTAATACGATAGTATGTTGACAACTGCCAGAATAAGTCATACTTCTAGGTCAATCAAACTCAAATGCTGGTGGGCAAAGCAAAATCACAACATTAAATATCAGTGGCACTTGCAATTATTATTAAAAAAAACTCCGCGTGGGTGAACTCGCTCAAATTGCTAGTCCCAAACCCGGATAAAAGAGGATGGTCAGCCTCTCTACCCCACAAAGGTAGGGGTGAGGTTGCGTACATCTTGCCCTCTCCAAACCCATTTGTGAAATTACATTTGGTTTTGTTGTTGTTGTACTTACTATTATTACTCTCTCTATCCCAATTTATATGACTTGCTTTCCTTTTTAGTCAGTCCCAAAAAGAATGACATATTGCTAGATTTAGTAATAATTCAACTTTAAAATGCTCATTTTACAGACAACTTATTTTCAACCACAAGTTTTAAAAGTCTTACTTTCTTTCTTAAACTCCGTGCCAAGTCAAACTAACTCATAAATTGGGACGGAGGGCATATAAAAATAGGGAAAATGGAGATGGAAAGTGGAAATGGCATATGACCATGTAATTGATAATTACCACCAAAATTGTAAGATCCATTGGGCATTGTCAAATATGGTCTGATTCGAATAAGCTTGTATCTTATCTATCAAATTAATTACCAACCGCATACCTAAGCAAGCACTTCCTCCCCTCTAGCCTTTTAGTTAGTATTAGTAAGAGACCTAGCCAGGGGGTTTGTTGTTGTCGCAACCGGTCAATTTAGTTGATTTTGGCTTTGCAGCAAGAAGACCCTTTTCTAGTATATCATCAAAAGGCCTTTTTAGTGGCTATTGGCTTTGAGACAAAACCCTTTATTTTATTTTTTTTAATAAGATAAGTTCTATTAAAAAGGTACCAATATGGTACAAAATCACAAAAAATCAGCAATAACCACAAGAAGATAACTACATTCCTCCTATCTCCTCTAGAACAAAACATATATTTTCTATAACATGTCTATTAGACCATAAATACGAAGTTAATAAGCATCATTTTTAACCCCAGATAAATGATGCCTATTCCCTTCAAAGCAAATTCTATTCTTTCCAACCATATTATCCAGAAAAAACAGAGGAATTTTTCTCCATACGGATTATCTTTTGTCATTTTGCCATTGTTTGGTGTTGCCATGTCTCCCACAAACTCTTTATTCCCGAAGGCATTTCCCACTTGACACCATATATGTTAAAGAAGATCTCTCAACACTGTCTTGCCACTTTGCAATGAATAAGTAGATGATTAACAGTTTCTACTTCTTTTCATGACACCTATTAAATAGAATACTTCCTCTCTAATGCAAGCTCTCCTAAGTTAAGCAAGCTTCCTTTGTTGCAATCCAACCAAAACAAGCAACTTTAACTGATGCTGATTTCCACAAATTACTGATTGTGATAAATCCCTTGTTGTTTTGTAACAGACTATACCATCAGTTGACTGTGAAAATACCATCATTGCTTGCTGCCCAGGTTAATGAATCTTTCATGTTGTCCTCCAATTCGGTGTCACCAAAAGAAAATAGCGTAAAAAAGCTCTAAGGTTTGTTGGAGCTTCAAGTGCAACCCGCAAATAAAGTGTGAGCTTTAATGAAAAAAGATGCAAAGGGGAAACAATACAAATATATATGTTTAGTTCAAAATTAATGTGAGAAATATTGGGGAAGAATATTATTGAATTGTTGTGTACATTATTACATCGAGACCCTATTTATAGACACTATATTAAACTCCTTTTCCAACTAGGATACTATAATACAATCCTTTTCCAAGTAGATTATATTTACCTATTCCTATTCTAACACTCCCCCTCAAGCTAGTGCATACACGTCATATGTACCTAGCTTGTCATAAATACAATTAATACGAGGATCGATGAAGAGCTTCGTGAGATATCTGCAAGTTGATCACTCACCTCACAAAATTATCAATCAATCTCAATGTGCTTAGTCTTCTCATGAAATACTGAATTGCAACCAAGCTTGAGAAGACTGTTATCGACATATAAGGCTATCAAAACTCCCCCTGAGCAAAAAATTAGGTGGTTACTGTATATAGACTTCTTCCACGAGATTATTGTAGAGAAAAACATTCTTAATTTCCAACTAATTAAAAGGCCAATGGAGAATGGCAACCACAGATAGAAAAAAGGGACATGTTATTTTAGCCCTGGGAGAGAAAATATCACTGTAATCCGACCCAAATATTTGAGTCTGGTATAAAATAAATGGATCATCTCGAAATCAAGAGATGAGTAGACCTTAAACAAGAAAGTCACCATAAAATTGGCCAGAACATGCTCATGCACCAAATTATTAGATTTGATGGCTAAAAATAGTCACAATCTGAGAAATAAAATAATATGGGTAGGGTCGGAATGATGGCACAACCCTACAAAGAAAGAATAATATGGATAGGGTTAGAATGATGGCACGACCCTACGCAAATCAGATTTGAAAAAATAGTCACCGAAAAGATATCACGATGCTACATAAATTAAATATGAAAAAATAGTCAACGAAAGGATGGCACAGTGCTACATAAATTGAATATGAGAAAGTAGTCACTAAAATATGCACGGTGCTACGCATATTACTTATGAGAAAATAGCCACCAAAAAGATACACGGTGACCCAAATTTTGCTGACATAATCATTGGCCAGACGGGCGGCCTATATGGGTCATAGCCGCCCACCAACAGCGAAAGCTCTTTAATTTTCTACCAAGACAATAGAAGCTCTGATACCATGTGAGAAATACTGGGAAAGAATATTATTGAATTATTGTCCACATTATTACATTGAGACCCTATTTATCGATACTATATTAAGCTCCTTTTCCAACTAAGATACTATAATACAATCTTTTTCCAAGTAGGATTGTATTTACCTATTCCTATTCTAACAATAATTATAAGCATGAATACCAAATATATGAACAAAGAAATATACAAAAGAATTATGATAAAGTGAAATATCAATTGTTTAAGGTCGCCCTTCTGAAGAAACTCATTGTCAAGGAAAAGTATGTCTCAAAACATTGATAACACTGAAGCGCACATTAAGCGACGGAAGCATTCAACACATTTGGAGCCTCGCTTTAGAACTTAACCACACCTTTTGACAACACTGCTCCAATCTAACAGTGACCAATAATTGCATCAATCGAGCAAATTCATACACTTCCCAGTCATTGAGAGACCTCTCCTAAAGATCAGTTGTCAACCAATGCTTCACAACAAGTCTGACACCAATCATATTGTTTGTTGAGCATCTATACTAAACAAAGAACTTTGATCTAAAACTTTCACTTCCCAGCCATACATCAGATCAGAGTTGGGCATTATTACCATTCCTCAGTTTCACAAACTGATTATATTGATTCATTAAATAACTGACTGTTCTCCACACTCCCCCCTTAAAGAAGATTTAACTGTGGGCTCCAACCATACTTGGCATCTATCAACTGCTTCCATGATTTTTTATTGTCATCATTATATCTCCAAAGCCGTTAAAATAATTTTGCTATGCAACATTAGATTCCTCAGTCTTAATCCCCCTCTTGGCACTTTTCGTGCCAAAACAAGGGACCTACTTCTCATCCTAGGGGTTAGCAGGTAGAAAGAGTCCCCTGTCTTTTTTTTCCATTTGACCCAATGGAACTTCTGTTATTAACGTTGCATTGCCACAGAAATTTATACCTCATAAACCCAACTTCTTCTCCACTATTTTTGGCATTTCAAGAGAGATGTAAAATAAGTCGGTATACCATCCATGACACTGTTGATCAGTGCAAGTCTACCCCTAAAAGCTAAATGTTGTCTCTTCCATGGCACCAGTTTACTGCTACACCTATCCAGGACCCCCATCACATCTTTGAATTCTGTTTAACTCCAGGTGATAGGCCTAAATAGGTGGTTGGTAGTTGCTCCACCTTACAGCCCATAACATCTGTCAGATCATCAATACAATGCTCAACATTAATACTAAACACATACCCTTGGTTTATTTGCAAGCCTGATACAACCTCAAAAGCTAGAAATACTCCTCTAAGATGTAAGAGTTCATCTTCTTTAGCCTATGCTTCTTTAGCTTGTTCTATTTATTACAAGTCTTGAGCAAGATGCTGAAGAAGCCATTGTTGACATTTCTCTCTAGTTTACAACAAAAAGATGAACAATGTATTGTCCCAAGATTGAGGATTCTGGAATTCTGATGTCCACCTTCTATTTACTTTTTGCTAACACATGCTTCCTATACCTTAGATGAGTACAAATGTTAAACAACAACATACCCAGTGAAATCCCACAAGTGGGGGCTAGGGAGGGTAAAATATACGCAGACCTTACCACTACCTCATAGAGATAGAGAGGTTGTTTCAGAAAAACCCTCATCTCAAAAATAACATCCCCAAAAGTAGAAAATACTAGATATGAAACCAAACGACTAGAATGAAAATCAAATGATAATTTGTAAAGACAATAAAAGTAACAAATTGAATGACGAACAATAACAACACAATATAAAAAGACACGACTACCTCTAATAACCTACTATATCACAAGGCCAGACATCCTGAATGATGGATAATAACAACACAATATAAAAGGAGTCAGCACTTCTTCTCTGCACATGCCCAAACCATCGCAGTCTCGCTTCTCTCATTTTGTCTGCCACAAAAGCCACCCTTAACTACCTCTGAATAATCTCATTCCTAATTTTATCCCCCTGGTATGTTCACACATCCATCTCAACATCCTCATCTCCGCAACCTGCATCTTCTAAACATGTGAATTTTTGATTGGCTAGCACTCCACCCTATATAGCAAAGACAGTCTAATCATCATTCTGTAAAACTTACCTTTAAGTTTACATGGTATCTTCTTATCACATAATACTCCAAAGGCTAGTCTCCATTTTGTCCATGCTGCCCCAATACGATGTGTGACTTCATCGTCAATATTGCCACTACGTTGGATGATGGACCTAAGATATTTAAAGTTATCTCTCTCTGGAGAGAGAATAGATTGAGTGGCAAACCTCACTTCAATGTCTGCTTCATCTCTCGCAATGCTAAATTTGCATTTCAAGTATTCTATTTTGGTCTTGCTCAGTTTGAACCCTTTGGATTCTAATGTATGTCTCCAAACCTCTAACCTATCATTAACTTTATCTCAGGTTTCATCAATCAGTACAATGTCATCTGCAAATAGCATACACCATGGAACCTCCTCCTAAATAGATCGTGTTAGCTCATCCATTATTAAGGCAAAAAGAAAATGGCTCAACACAGATCCTTGATGAAGTCCCATCTCAACAGGAAAATACTCTGAGTCTCCTCCCATCGTTCTTACCCGAGTTTTGGCTCCGCCATACATGTCCTTTATCACCCTAAATATACACCATAGGAATACCTTTCGCCTCTAGACACCTCCATAGAACATCCCTCAAAACTTTGTTATATGCCTTCTCGAGATCAATGAACACCATATGAAAGTCCCTCTTTCTTTCCCTATATTTCTCCACTAGTCTCCAAACAAGATGAATTGCTTTAGTAGTCGACCGCCCCGACATGAATCCGAATTGATTCTCATATATAAACATTTCTTTTCTCACCCTCATCCTCACCACTCTCTCCTAGACCTTCATAGTGTGGCTTAGCAACTTGATACCCCTGTAGTTATTGCAGTTTTAAATATCACCCTTATTCTTCTACTATGGAACCATTGTACTCCTCCATGTTGAATGGCATTTAATGTTGCATCAGAGTTGTGTCAAGATTACGCGTCATACACATAAAACAAAGTTCATTATGATTAATGATGATTCAAATATCCTAAATCTTGCTAATCTTTTAGGGGTTGTAAGTAACTGCATCTCCATCTAGGCTTTAGATGTAGCACTAAGGTTTTGGATCCTATAATTTAGCAAGATGATGACTGCCTTGGGAAAATCATACCTTTCTAGCAAAAGTAAGCTAACCTTGTGCATACCTACGCGTGAAAAAGTAATCTTGAAATTCCTCTAGAATAGCACTGAAGGAAAAAAAGATACCACTTAATAGTAGGCTTACTCTCTTGACCGTGGATAATCTATCATCCTTCAAGTAGGCAAATGATTATTGATGGTTTTGGATATCTTCCAACAAACAAAGTGTAAATGGAAGAGAGTAGTTGCAGTGTTCTTTGGGACTAAAACATATGATTGCCATTCTTCAGCTTTTTCTACATCTTAAGTTAGTGAAGTATGGAGAGATTTTTCTTCTTTTTGGTAAGTAGTGTAGTGGACTAAGGAGAGGAATTATTGAAGGAAAATTGGGTTCTCCAAGTTCAATGATTTCATGTTAGAAGCAAACCTTGAATTTGGCTTATCAACTCAGTTGTCAAAGGCTTCTTTCAATGGACTCTCAATTTTCACTTTTTAATCATCTCTCAATGTGTGAAGTGAAAGACATGGTAAGTCCTCCTGCAATAAGCTCTCAACACCAAGAAGTATATGTCTAAATGACATGTTGATATAGTAAAAAATGGCATGTGGCAAGCAAGGGGCAAAGAAATGCATTGGAACCCCTTTACATATTATGGGCATTTTGGATGGAAGAAATAGGAATGATTTTAAGGCTATTGAAAGTCTCATTTGGAAATTAAAGGGCTTCATTTACTTCTTATCTACATACATAACGTTGAAATGTTTAGATGGTTAGATTAGTGGCAGCATAGGTTTTTTTTTTTTTTAAATCAGTTACTTTGTTGTTCTAGCTTGCATATGGTGGACAATTTGGAAAAAGAGGAATGCAAGATGTTTAGAAGGCAGATGCAGCCCAACTTCTTCAGTATACTTAGCAAGTACTCCCAATTTACATGATCATATGTTTTTTTCTATACCTAGTTTGCATAGGATACCAGGCTTCTTTTGTAGCAATCTTGAGTGTATTGCTTCATTTGCCACTAAAATTTCATTAATGATTTATCTTCCTTTGATGAAAGCTATTTGCTGAACATCCACCAAATTGGAGATCATTCCTTTCAGCCTCTTTATCAACACTTTGGAGAACAATTTGTAGATGCTTCCTACCAAGCTAATAGGCTTATAATCTCGTAAATCCTTAGCACCTTCCTTCTTAGGGAGAAGAGCTATGAATGTTGCATCGAAACTCCTTTCAAAAATTTCTTGCTCATGAAAGTTATGAAAGATATTCATAATGACCTGTTTCACAATCTCCCAGCACTTGAGGAAGAAACCCATCGAGAAACCATTGGGACCAAACCCATCGAGAAACCATTGGGACCAAGAGCTTTTATCTCCTGCACACAATTTCAGACATCCTAAGACTTCCTCCTTAGTGAATTTCTCAATAATCTCACATTGTCTTCCAAGAGTTGGACAATTATTGAGCATGTTGATAGGTCGCCTGTGAGTGGTCTCTAAATACAACATTTGTAGAAATCAAATATGGCACCTTCTATTCTTGTAGGCTTTTCGGTTAATTCTCCTTGTATCATTAGTTGGTTTATGTTATTGAACCTTTTATGAGCATTTGCAATTTTATGAAAAAACGTGGTGTTTCTATCGCCTTTCTTCAACCACAAGGACCTTGACTTCTGCCTCCATGCTACTTCTTCATTTTTAATCAATCCCTCAAATTCTAAGGTTAGAACTGCTTTCTTGGATGATTCTTCCTCTGTCAAAGGTTTATCCCCCAGTATCAGATCCATCTCAGCCAGTTGTTCTAAAATTCTTTTTCTTTGGATCACTAGGTTGCCGGCCTCACTTTTGCTTCAGTCTTTTAATTTACGTTTGAGTGCCTTCAATTTACATGATAGCACGAAGTCAGATCTGCCTTTAAAATTGAAGGAGTTCCACCACTCTTTAACCCTATCGTTGAAACTTATAGTCCCAAGCCACCAATTTCAAATTTATATAGTTCTTCCTTTTGTCCAAGAACCACCCTGTAAGGCCAAAGGGATGTGATCAGTGGCCAAACTTTGCAAAGGGGACTGTTTTATGTTGCTAAAGCAGTCATCCCATTCTTCTGAAAACAAGAATCTGTCGATCCTGGAAGCTGTGTCTTGGTTCTCCCCCCTTGAACCAAGAATAACTGCCATCTTGCAGCAGAAGGTCTATTAAGTTCATATCTTTAATGAAGTCAGAGAACTCTATCATCCCTCTCGATCTCCTGTTGCAGTTTCTCTTCTCTTGAGGCATATCATGTAGTGTTGAAGTCACCACAAATAGCCCAAGGACCTTCCATTAAACCCCTGACATCTGTGATTTCTTCCCAAACCATTCTTCTTTTAATGTAACAATTTGGGCATAGACTCCAGTTAAATGGCAAGAGAAGCTCTGAAATTGTGCCTCAAATTTACATATTAATGCGTAGGCACTAATTTCCAAAACCTCCCCCTTCCAAGCTCTGCAGTCCCACATCATCATAATACCTCCTCTATTACCACTTGCTTCAAGGTAGGCAAATTTGATCCATCTACCCCCATATCTGTTTAATTAAGTCTGTAATTTCCCCCTCAGAAGCATACTATGTCTACTTTCCAGTCAACTACCAATCTTCCTTTATCCCTATTGTTCAGCCCCCTGACATTCCACGAGACTAGCTTGAATTGCATGGATCACTGTTCAGCACTTTCTCCCCATGTTTCTGCATCCACTATCTTCGAATTTAACATCAAAAGTGACGAGACTTTTTAGTTCTTGCTCCCCTTTGAATCTGCTCCATTTACAGATGACATCAGATTCCATCTTTCTAGCCTGTCTACAACTATCAACTAGTAGAAGTAATTTTAAGGCCTCCTCTTCATGGCCTTGGAAGTCGATCCCCAGTAATTTGCTCAATTTGATCATATTATGTTGGACCCAAGCTGATGTCTCCCTCTCTTCTTCTATAATAGCTTGTTCTTGTTGAATGACAAGGGGTACCACCTCTACAACGTCAAGATTTTCTACGGGAATCATTGATTTTTGGCCAGAATTGAACATCCTGCTTTCAATTCCTAGTGTTTCGTCATAGTTTTTTCCCTTGCTTTCTCCACCACAGAGATTGCTTGCGGAGTTGATATCGCCTTGTCCCCAAAACTGTCGGATTTGTAGATTGAAGTTGTGCTTGTGTCTGTTCTAACTCAAGAGAGTTCACCTTGATCGAAGCCTACATGTGTATTCTGATTTCCTTGGAAATCATAAAAAATGGCATGGCCTACAAGATCAGGCCCAATTTGTCCACTATGGACTATCCCCTTTTTGCATTCCCACTGCTTGCCCAACCTAAGGCCTTGGCCCACATTACTTTCATCACTTAAAAGAGGCATGTACTCCTCATATGCATGTTCTTTAAGCTGTCAAGCACTTTTTCCCCATGTGGGTTCTGTTCACAGAATCCCTAGAAAAGGGGATACTTGTACTTCACAACAGAAGCTTTTCTCTTTTATCTGTTGGGTTATCACATTAACCAGACATAAGCCTGCATCATCTTCTCCGGCCACTTCCTCTTCCACTTCCAGTGATTTTCAAATCTCGCCTTGCTTTCCAGCCAAATGGGGATATAGTAAGTGATTCCACCTTGAGTTATGACTGCCTCTTTCGGTAAGGATCTCCTGCTATTCTCCACCAGAATACATGTCCATCTTAAATGGTTCTTGAGTTCTGATTCTTCCTCAATGGCTACCCATCCCCCACAAAATTCTCCTATTTCTCGAAAAGTTTTTTGAGACCACAGATGAAGAGGGACTCCGATTGCTTTTATCCAGGCTTTAGTCACTTTGCTAGAATTTGGGATGTAGCCAGCCATTCGACTCCACCATTCGAGTTGTACTCTTGGATTGTTCCACAACCACTATCCTTGAAGGACTGTCTCAGCCATGAATCTACTCGGAAATTCGAATAGAAACGTCTCACCATACATCTCATAGATGTTTACTCCAAAAGCCTTTTTCCATGTAGAGACAAACCACCTCCTTACTTCCAAAAGGGTGGGTCTTTCTTTCAGTCCTAAACTAAACCTTCCAACTAACTTCTTTTCAAAAGTTCATTCTCCTGTCCCTAGTCAACTCTAGATATGGTGATATCACCTTTCCAGCTTGTCTCATCAGCTTTGTGGAGGGTCCTGGTGTGCCATTTACTCTCTTGGACAGCATTGGCGTATGTGTAGTTGACTTCTGTAAATCTTGGGGGGAGCATTCAGTGTTATGTTTTTGGAACTTTTAATGGACCTTTCAATCTTGAATGATATTTCCTTCCAGCCAGCATTCAATGCTATTTCCTTCCAGCCAGCATTCAATGCTATTTCAGGAATAATTCGGACATCTCTTATCCCTCTGCTTAACGAGACAAAGTTCATAAATCTCCCGTACGAGTTATGTTTCCTGCTGCAGAAATGCTCAGTTCCCGGTTCTGTGAACTTCCATTTCCTAAGATTTGGTCCTTTTTCATGGGAAGCTTCTTTGAGAGTGAAACAAATCCAGTCCATGCACTTACTTCTCAAGGTGGATCTGTGCATCATCTTCCAACTTCTCTCTACCCATTCAAACCAGACTGAACTGCTGGCCTGTCATCTCGTGATGTCAAAAGACTTGAAACCGGCATTAAAAAGATTCGATTTTCCCCCATTTCAATCTTAATAATGATTCTATAAATGGCTGCTATTTGCGTGAAGATGTTATTCAATCAGAAAGGAAAATTTCTGAATAGCTTTGTAAGACCATCTTTAGCAGCATCGCCTTCTGCTTCTGATTTCATACATCTCAATATAGGAGTCGGTTTAAGGAACATACTTCCTCCCTTGCTGCTCAATTGAAAGTGCAATAAGCCATTGCTCCCTCCCACTTTTTAAGTTGGTTGGGAGTTTATAATATTGGCTAATTTCATGTTCCAGCATCATCCTTTCTCTTAAATTTTCTAGGATTGCAAATTTCCTTGTCCTATATATCTTTTTTAATTAAGGTAAATAATTTATTTAAAAATGAAAAAATCCTCTGGTTACCAAAAAGTAGAGAATTTACAACATTTGTGGTCCTATTTATCTTAGGGTCACAGAGATTTACTTTACCCTATGTTTGGTGAAATAATAAAATTTTCAGACATCCAAAACTTAGCAACTTCAGTAGATAAAACAACAAATTCCTTCCTCTTTTAAGAATCTGATATGTTTCCCAATAACTGGAGAATACTAGAAGGCAGAAGCTGCCACTTTGGTGGGAGTATATGAGATATCATCACCGCGTTACTGAAGATCAAAGCAACTTTTTTAACAGGCAAAAAGCAGAAACACAGATATAAGCGACAGCAAAAAACTCCATCTAGCTGCAACACATATATTACAAATAGCAGCCCAGGTAAAAGAGCACAAACTAGCACCAGAAAGAACAAGGTTACACGGATACGCAACCAGTAACATCAAGATGCCCATGTTAAAACAAAATTAGGGAACCAACTTTTTACTCTAATTTCAAGCAGGCACTCAGTCTAGCACAAAGATGTGAAATTCAGCTAAAAATAATAGCAAGAGAAATTCTTTAAAATATATAGTTGTAACAGCAAGGGTTTACTAATGACTTCATAATTATATCCTTCTTAACCACTCCGATGAGGAGCTTAACCGTATTCCTCATAATAGACTCAGAAAACTAAAAATTTCAAATTCAGACCCTTTAATTACAGAAATTTAACAGTACAAAGGAAAATCAAACAAAATAGGAGCTGATCGCTAATAACACACAGTTAAACTTGCAAGGAAGTTACTTTTATTTTAATTTTTTTCATAGACCCACCCAGTTCAATAGCAATTCGTAAAATTATGCTTGTTAAATAATCAATTGCAGAGCAACCCAATTGCAAGAAGTACAAAATATAATATTGAGAAATTAACTGTTTAGAGAAATAACTCGCCTCTTTTCCTCAATTATGCTTCGAGAATTGCTGAAATGTAGAGAAGAAGAAATGGAGTCCGCTCTGTTTCCAGCACAATAGCGATCAAGATGACCTGTCGAAAATCTCAGGAATAACAAGAAGAAGACGGTTTTCCTTGGAGTAAAGCGAAGAAGATCTCAAATTCTCAATGAAAGTAACGATGAGCTTTACTTTTATTAGTCTATATAATATTTTTCCTGCGTTGTAGACCGAGAACTTCAGGCAGCAGAAGAGTCATGGAGTAAGAGACAACGGAAAGGTTACTTGTTGGATCTACTCGCTATGATGGGCCGGGTTGGCCTGTTTAACTTGTTCTTTCCTTTTTGGATAGTAAGACCTTTTTTCCCTTGCTTTTTTGATGAGTTTATTGCTTTTAACTTATAAGTTAAAAATTATAAGTTGAAAATTATAATTTATAATTTTTGACTTATTTTAGTTATTTTGGTTTAAAAATAAATATTTTTTTAATTTATTCAAACACTCAAAAATGATTAACAATTATTTTGACATAAAAGGACTTAAAATAAGCAAATCTAAACAGGCTCTAATTCACTCAATTATAATGTTGGAATAAATTATGATGGAATAAGTTATGATTGGATTATTTATGCTGAGAGTAGTTTTTATTATTTGTTTGATATGGCATATTCAAAATACTATTCATGATATAATTTCTAAGAACTAGTTTTTGGGTACGCGTTTTGCGCGTGTAACCCATACTAATAAGTATACTTTTGTTATTTTTGGGACTTCTTTTGGCTATATTTTTTCAAGACGTTTTTCTAACCTTTTTTTACTATTATTTTGCCATTTTTTTTAGATTTTTAAAAAAAAATTCCCCAATATTTTGGAACTTTTTTGTAGAAATTTTTTGCAGGGGACTTTTTTTTTGGCTATATATTTTTTTAACGTATTTTTTATTTTTTACTATTATTTTGCCTATTTTTGGGGGGACTTTTAAAAAACTTTTTTTGCCTTTTTAAAAACTTTTTTTTTGTCAAGTCTATTTTAGTTAAAAAAAGATTATTCAAAATTTAACTATAATAAGAAAAACCTTCTCTGTTTTACTATATTTATGATAATCAATATTTAATATTATTTAAAATAATAATATAATAATTGAAGAAAAAAATGATTTTGTCTAAAGAGAAGTTTTTTAATGAAAGGCAAAAAGTTTAAACAACATTTCTAAGAGCCTTCACACTTTTAATATAGTATAGATAAGATGTTTGTTTACAAGAATACCCTTCACCTTAATTAGTTTTTTTTTTAAAATTTCTTTCCGAGCTTTAACTATTTATTGTTAAAATAGAAAAAATTGAAACAAATGATTTAGGACACACAGATAATGAAATGTCTGAAAATAGCGAAACATATACCGAAATAATAAACACATTAGAAGAAACACAAATAAAAAAAATCCCAACTTACCCCCAAAAATGATATCAGAGCATAGGATTAATATGTTAGGAATATGAGAAGACCACACAAAAATAATAAAAATTATAAACAAATTAAAAAAGAATTAAAACACCTCTATAAAATATATAAAGAACTAAATAAAACTAAGACAG
>JBCEWC010000407.1:0-58830 GCA_038996855.1 Solanum aculeatissimum | reverse complement strand
AGGCTTGATATGATAAGCTATGTAGATGGGCTACTCTTATTGCATTGACAAGATAAGATCATGAAACGTTTTGTAAGGTTTTGATAAGTTTTGGCTCAAGCATGAACAAGATTTGAACCATGGTTTTGTTTTGACTAAGTATGCATGTTTTTAAAGTGAATGTCAGTCTTTCGATTTAAATGTTGCATGTACCTATACGTATTTCCGTGGGATGAGACATAGCACTGAGGGATTAGAGTTAGGGTGGACTATCTCCACAAGGTCCATACTTCTTTCCGTCAAACCATGTGCCATGTGCCACCATGGGTTAATTCCCTATATAGGGAACTCCATTTTGTTGCGCCTTTTCAAAGGTGCTTAGGGAACTACTTGGCAAGTAGTTCTGGGTTCGGGTAGTGGCTCGCTCGGATCTTTTTGTCTTTGTCATTTGAGGTACATCCCCGCTATATATGAGCATAGGATTGCATATCATACATCATGGCATAGCATATTGTTATATTACTCTTTGGCTGCGTGCATTTCTTTCGTATCACTTGTCCCCTTAACATGTTTCTTGGTCACACTATACTTGTCATATGCATTGCATGCCCGCATACTTAGTGTTTAATTTTTCTAACCCATATTCTTGTCTACATGTTCTAACCATGTAGGGACCGAGGGTGATTATTACATTCTACCGGACGATGTTTGATACTCTTTTGAAGACTTGCTAGTGGTGAGCCCTCTTGTTCAAAAGCAATAGCCACCGTCCATCTACCACTCTAGTTTATGTATTTACTTTCCATGTCTTGAGGGTGAGCCTCAAACTTGTCGGGGCCCCACTCATCTATGTAGAGGCATTGTTGGACACAAATCCTTACTCTTGTATGTTTGACACGTATGTTAGATATTTGGCTATGTAATACGATTCTATTTCGTTTGACCTATGATCATGTTCTCATGTTATTATAATGGCTTAAATGTTGAGTATGATGAATGACTATGTGCTACGTGCAAGCATGTTTATTCCATTCCCGTATTTTCCCCATAGCTTGAGTTCCAAGTCCCCAAATTCCTAGAACTTATGTGTTACATGTTAAGCTTCCATTTTTCCGAACCGATGATGAGTGTAATGATGCTATGATGGCTTGATTGATGCCCTTCGGGTCCTCTTTCGCCATGTCACATTTAGGCCCCCTATCTGGGTCGTGATATATATGTGTTTGCAGAGTCGATTCAGGCTCTGGTATAGCGTCAGGTTTGCACAGAGTCCCAGTTGACTTAGTTTCTATAACAAATTAGGCCTTGGGTTTGCAAGGCCATTTCAGAGGTTGAGGATCATATACAGACACACTTTGCAGCCACTCTTGAGGAGAGACTTGCACTGATAAACGATCGCATTGATGCTTTTGAGAGGTGAGTGGAGTAGAGCCTCAGTTCAGCCTAGCCTACTGATGTTATATCCATTCGTGCGGAGATCTAGTAGCTCCATACTTAGATGAAAGCAGGTCAGCACTACTCGTGCTTCCTACGCTTGAAACTACTAGAGAGATAATTATTGATTTTTTTGTTGCTGAGGAGACACCACTCCGCGCTTCAGGGAAGATGTATTGAGGATGACGAACCAGATATTGTGAGATGAGAGGTGGAGTTGATAGAGATGGAGAAGTTTGAGGCTACTAGACAAGGCTTCATTGGAGATGAGATAGCTCGGCAACGTCATAAACTTAAGAGGGTGAGGGGTGATGGACCCTCAGGATATGCTCCCGACACTAAGGAGACCACTCGACAAGTTGAGGGTGGTGATACGCAGACACACACCAGTGCTTAGGCACCTAGGTATGTTCTTTTTGACCCCTATACTTTACTTTTGCTATATTTTGAGACTTAAAATTTGATTAAAAACATGATTTGAGAGTCTGTGTTAACATTGTGTTCAGTGCCAAGTGTGTGCGAGTATTATTGCATGGTTTGAATGTTGTGAGTCAATTCAAGACTTTCCTTGTTACTTTGATTGAGACTGTAGATTAATTAGTTAGGAAGGTATCTTAGGACGTTGTTCATATCAGCCTACTTAGCCTAAATAAACCAACCAAATATATTGTGTATCCCTTGTTCCTAATGTTTAGCCATACATGTGCCCTTTCTTTGTTAATAACTGAGTAACCAAATTTTTTTTTACTGTAAAATCTTGAATTTGTCCCTGATCCTTCCTTGAATATTGTATGCTTCAACTCAGGCTAAAATTCTAAGTTGAGGGAGGCTACCAAAAAGTGGCCTTGGTTCAAAGGTTGGATATTATGCACCTCAACTCAGGCCAAAAGCCTATGTTGAGTGTGGTTGTTGCAGAGGAATCAAAGAAAATAATAAAGGAAGCGTACGAATACAATAAAAAAGGATAGAATGTGAAATGGGTGCGAAAAAATGAACTAGATGCCTAAACTTTGAGCTGAAAAAGCAAAAGAATTGTGAAAATAAAAGGAAATGAGTTGAAAGTTAGAATGAGGAACCCAAAAGTGTGTAAAGTAAGACAAGGGGATCAAGGTGACAAAAATGTCAGTGTTGGTGGGGTAAAAGTATGAAATAACATTGTGTCAAAGATGTCCATTAGTCACTATGTTCTAAAAATGTCATACCAAAGCCCTCTAAGCCTACATTACAAGCTAAGAAAGTCCTATAGTGATCCTAGTCCAAGTAGTCAAAGTTCATAGTCATAAATATAGGGACAAGCCTATGGTATTGTACGTAGTGTTTGAATATCATTTGTGAGTGCCAGTGCTTTTGTCAGCTCCGAGCATTGAATTTAAATAAACCATCATGAGTGAGATATGGGACTTCTTTCTGTGAGGGTACTTGAATTGCATTGTTGATCTTAGACTGCTTCAGTGAGTGTTTCCTTATCTACATTGCCTTATTTGTCATAGTTTCACTGTCGAATCTTGATTCACATGTGTTTGTTTGATTAATGTCTGATATGTGCATTTACGAGCTTAACTGGGTATTTGTGCTTGATTTGGAGATGATGTATGTCATTAGATTGAGGTCTGTGTATTGTTATATTGCCTATGTAGATTGAGTCCATCGCTTGAGGACAAGCAAAAGACAGCCCGTAGGAAGGTCTCGTAGGTTGAAGAGAGTTTTGGGAATGCAAAGTACAAAGCCCAGGTATACGGCCCGTAACCTTGTCCGTCTGAGTTGTCAAATCTAGTTTTCCTATTTCATTTTGAATTTGTATTTTACTTATTATAAATAGGGTTTTAGGTTTTTTTAGAGGAGAGAGAGAGGACGATAGACACAACAAGAAAACACTACTTGAGATTATTATTGCTTCTAATTTTGATTAGAAACATCGTGATTTCTTGTGAAGATTTTGGATTGCTTGATCTTCAATTTACCATTGTAAGTGATTAATTATCCTATTCCATAACATGATTTCTTCATCTACATTGAGTATGCATAGCTAAATTCACAACTAGGGTTGTGAGAACCATGAAGAACTAACAAAGTAAAATCTGGATAATTCGTAATCCTTGAAAGTGTGAATGTATGTATTAATTGTTCCCTTTTCTATGAATATATTTTAATGGTGGCCAACGTTAGAACTCTCCTAATTCTTACTTACTGGATCAAGGGGGTAATGAATGGGAAAAAGGGATAATTAATAGGATTCGATATGATCCCTCTCATCTAATCAACCTAAACTGATCACGGGATGGTTGTACTGGGATAAAAGATAAGGGTTAGTATTGTCACACTACGGGGATGGATCAAACCACGTAGTAAAATTTGCCTCTCTCCTCGATCAAAGGGTTAGGTAAACATAACTTACCAGTTCTGAATGTTACACATTAGAAAAACTATGATTATCTGTTTATACTGAGTTAGGAATTCATGAGGAACACAATACCCTAGTTACTTCTCTCACTGATTTCACAACACTTGCACTTAATTTATTGTTGTAGTTTAGGTTTACTTTTTCAATTTTACAACCCTCTCCCTTCGAGAAATAAGTAGATTGATTCGTTCTAATTACTCAAAAATTACTCCAGGTGTAGACCATATTTCCTGTGGGATTCAACCCTAACCTTTGTTAGGAATTGTATTTTAACAGTGACCGTTTATCCTCACTTTAGAGGTGTAGTTTGGGCGATATCAAGCACTTTATGAGTCGTACAGGGATTTATGGGTCGTGCTGGTAACACGTAAGTCACCTTCCAGTAAACCCAAATTTCCTTCATGTCTGATGGTTTTATCCACGAACCTATCCATGGACCGTCGTCTCTAGTACAGGACGTCACTTAGCCCGTGGGTTGGCCCACACTTGGAATCTTTTTCCCTTTCCTGAAGTTCATGTTTAAGGACTACACCTACAGGCCGTATATCCACCTATCAAGTCCTCTAGTAATAACTCTGGACTTCTCTAATATGGAACTAGCAGGTCGGCCACACTCATTCCTCTGCATATCCTCTTGGAATATTGTTTGCATTCCCTTAATGCACCACCCATTATGCTCTGCATCCGGTGATGACTCGGGTGCTCGAGGTCTAGAGGAAGATGCGAAGTCTGACCCCTCATCTGAACCAGACTCAGACCCCTTCTTGGAGAAGGTCATCTGTATGCTACTGTTGACCCTGTCACCTCGCTCTTCAAACTGGGGAGGTCGGCCCATGATGGCTTAAGAAGAAGCATTCCTGGTATATTCTCGAGTCTGTCGTGGCTTTACATCAGAGTCAGCTGCACACCGAGCCTTTATAGAGCCACTAGTCTTGGGGGCATGCTCCGAGTCCGTGGGATCATCCCACAAGCGGACCCTCATAGCTATAATCTCATCCTTCCTTGGTTTCGAGGCCATAGTACCTACAAAACATACAATCAATAAATGAATTAGTTCCATGAATTTTAACTCAAAAACATAAGAAAATTTCATAAATGGATTGGGAAAATAAGGGTTCACGAAACCCTATTTAAGAGTAGTAGAGTGCTCTACGAGTTGTAAAGGGTTTTGTGGGGCAGTGTTCATCAAATTTTAAACAAATTGAATTTCATCCACGAAACTCAGTCACGACTCGTAGAATGCTCTACGAGTTGTAGACTGAGTCATGGATACAAGTCTCATATTAGGTTGAGTACTGGAAATTTGTTAAGACCTATCCATGAGTCGTGGAATAATCTATAAGTCATAGAAGGTCTCGTATGCTGAAACCCTAAAAAATTTTAACACTAGAATGTTTCATGAGGGGAAACCACAGTTCGTGGAGTGATCCACAAGCCATAGAAGATCCTTGTATGGATGACTAGTGTCCAAAATTTATGAACACTTGCATCTACGAGTTCCCCTGACCAATTTTTTCAACCAAACTAACAGCACCAAGCAAGAGATTATGCACAAACATAGGAATTTACAACAAATTCCCACCCCCATTCATGCATTATACCCCATCAAAATGATTTAGCCTATAATTTCAATCATCCAACCATTTATCCAAAAATCAAAGTGTATGTCAACTACTGGCCATGTCATCACACATTTTTCAACCAATTCAATCAATTACAATGGCTCAATGGTTATACACACATTATAATTTGGCACCTAATAATTTCCAACACCAATATTAATACTACCTAATCAATTTAATCATGAATATGAATGAATCTCAAAGAATAGTATTTAAACAAGTGCACAACATCGTTAAACTCGTCCCCAATGACAATCACAACTCAATCTCAATCATAATTCGATAAGTTCAATTTTAAGGACCAAAATCTTACTGAATTTGAGTGATAATTGAGAGAGAATGACAAGGACACCAAGAGGAATCAAAACCCTAGGTGTGGGAGATCAATGGAGGTGGCTAGAAAATGACGTAAGGCGCCAGATTTTGGTCAAAGATGGGGGGAAATTAACCGAACTAGGGTTTATTTTGGGGGATTTTTGGGTATTTTGGGGTTAAACTCTATTTTGACCTCTATTTAAACTAACCAGGTCGGGCATGAAATTTTGCGTTTTTGGTTTCACGAACCCCCGATTATGGGTCGTGGAAGGTACCACGACTCGTGGATCATGGTTTCGTAGAGGCCTAGACCTTTTTATTCATACCTGCAGTCTATGAGTCCCTTTACGACTCATGGAATGGTTCAAAACCCTTAAAGGGTTCCATAAACTATATTTGAAACTTAGGAAAATTTAGGAACTTACCTGGAGTCCATGAAGTTAATCCACGACCCATAGTTCTACATACGAATCGTGGACTTGGCTCGTAGACTAGAGTGCTCATAAACTTGCTTACCGGAAGCTAATCTACAAGTCGTGTAGTGTAGTATGACTCGTAGATGCAGCCATAGAATCCCTTTTTTGTGCTTTTTCAGCCAAAATGGGTTGTCTTGGTCTCATACCTACAGAACCTGCAAAATTACATTGTTACCCTATATAACACCAGTCCATTGTCCAAAATTTACATCCTAAAAAAAAATACAAAAATCTAAACTATTTGAAGTCTAAAGCTAAAACTAAAATAGAAACTACAGTTATTAATAAAATATCTTGGGTTGCCTCCCAAGCAATGCCTGATTTATTGTCATGGCCCGACGTGGGATATCTAATTACTCAGACTTTATCAATAGCCCACACCTCCATCTTGAGATCATTTGGCCTCTTCATCGATCTACAGACATTGAAAGTAAATTTTTCATTGTTCAATCGAAACTTGAGGAGACCAGATTCCATGTCCACTAGGGCTCGTCTAGTGGCCAAGAAGGCCTTCCCAAGATGATTGGGACTTTAAAATCAACTTTCCATTCTAAGATCACAATGTCCGCAAGGAATATGAATTTGTTCACCTTGATGAGGACATCATGTAGGATTCCCACCGGCTTCTTCACAGTTTGGTCAGCCATCAACAATCTCATGCTTGTAGGTGTAGGGGCTGTCAGGCCAAGCTTCTTGAATATCACAAGGGGCATCAAATTAATGTTGGCACAAAGATCATATAATGCCATTGAAAACTCCACATCCCCTATAGTACAAGGAATGGTAAATGCTCTGGGATCCTCTCTTTTTTGCACCAAGGATCGGGTAGAGATAGCACTGCAATATTGGAGCTCTTGTGAGAGCTCCTGACTCACCGTGTACTTCTTCGTCACCAGATCCTTCATAAACTTGGTGTATCCGGGCATCTTCTCCAACGCCTCTATCAGTGGGATATTAATGGAAAGTTGCTTCAATATGGAAAGAAAGTGTTTGAATTTACCTTCCTCCTCCTTTTTCTTTAGTCTCTATGGGAAGGGAGGAGGAGGTTGACGAATGGGTCTCAACTATTTTGGCGCGGCATTGCTTTCCTCAGTCTGAACATAATCATCTCCGGTTTCAACCTATTTATTCACAACACCCTCATCATGAACCTTATCATCATCTATAGGCATTGGAGGATCAGTAGTATGCTTCCCCCGAGTTGTGATGGCCATACACTGCCCTTAATTCTTTGGATTCTAAATAGTGTTGCTGGGTAGAGTACTCTTCTAGCGTTGGTTAAGCTGGGTTAATATCTGGCCGAATTGTTTCTCAAGCTATTTGATTGCAAATGAATGAGACTCGATCTTATGATTAATGTTGGAGATGTCAGTCTTCAGCCCCCTGAGTGTCTCATCCTGCGCATCAGCTTTCTTCAGTAATTTGTCAAACATCTTCTCAACTCTGGATAAACCAATACCAGAATCTTGATTATGGGGTGGAACATATGTGTCGCTTCTGTAGCCATCTCTGCGACCCTAATTAGCATATCTATCTTGGCCTCTGTTTCAATCATATAAGTCACCCAGATTATTGTTATTGTACGCTCCATCTCATCTATAGTTCGGACTATAGTGTCCTTGCCCTTGTTTCTAGTAGTCCTGATTGAACCTCTGGTCTTTAGGTTGGAAACCCCTCGTCTACTTAGATATGAAGCAAGAATCTTCCTTAAAGTAAGGTTCCTCGTACATGGGCGCTCAGACAGGCTAATGAGTGATGGCATTCACCTTCTCCGCGTTCTGCTTCATCAGTAGCTCCACATTTGTACTAATCTGTGCAAGTTCCTGCATCACTTCTTCACTGACTTGTGCTTGCATTGGAGTAGTAGTAACTATAAATGAGTTCTTAGTTGTGTCTTTGTCTCTTGTACCATATGCATGGTTAGTCTTGACCACCCGCTCTAGCCTTTCGGTGATCTCCTGGAAGGTATGATCTATAAATGATCCACCCATGATGATATCGGCAACTACTTACCTATTCTCATCAAGGGCTTTGTAAAATATCTCAATCGAGGATTCATCTACGATCTTGTGGTCGGGAACCCTTCTTAGACACTTTGTAAATCTCTCCCATGTAGCATCAATCGAATCACCAAGTATTTGTTCAAAGTTATTTATCTCCTTCTTCAACTTGAACTATTTGGATATGGTGAAGTACCTTTCCAAAAAGGTCATCTGCAGTTCATCCCAACAGGTGATCAAGCACTGTGGGAGCTCCACTGACCATAACGTTGTATTTCCAGTAAGATATAATGGAAAGACACGGATCCCAACAGCATCCATGGACAGATTTTGCTTCCCCATTACACTCTTATAGATAAACACAATGTTGTGCAGGTGATTGTGTGTATACTCTAACGGTAGGCCTATGAACAACCCATGATTTTGTAACATTTGTAGCAACCCACTTGACACAACAAACTTAGTATCACCCAAAAGTGGAGGTAACACTATCGCTCCTGTGACATCCATAGCCATTGGGTTCAGCTGATATTAGTTTCAATCATTAGTGGCAGCTTGAAGTCCCTCGGGCTGTGGAATTATTATAGGTGGGTTTCCCCCATATAGATTTAGTGCAGCATTAGCTACATTATCAGCATCATTGTTACCAAGTTGTCAGGACATTCTTCTCAGTGTTTGCTCGATCTTTGGGTCAAAGGGAGTCAAGGGGGTGCCTCGACTTCTCGTATTTGATATGCACTGTTCACCTACACCCTGTAATTGAACAAAAATAGAAAAAAATATAAAATAAGGGAAATAAAAAGCAATCTATCAAATTTCATTGCACCAATCACGTCTAGTTGTATTCCCCGGCAACGGTGCCATAAATGACTCAATGTTGCTCAGCCCACACCTCTACTTGGAGGTTAAAGAAGTCTTTATCAAGTATTTAACCTAATAATGGTTAGGATCGTTCCCTCGAGGAATATGGTAGACTCTGGACTAGCATAACTTATAAATTGAATTGATTAATCATATTATCTCCTAAAAAATAGGAAAATAAACACAAAGAGGGGAAAGGGAAAGGGTTTGCAAGTGAAAGTAAAATCTCTGCAATCTGAACTGAGGACGGATTTTTGGGGTTAGCTCACCCTCGCGGGATCGTAACCCTAAACTAAAAATGCATGTGTTTGTAATCAAGAAAAAAGCAAACTAGGGATATGTGTTCCCCATGACTCCCTAACTAAATGCTCTTGGATACTTGTGACTCTTTTCTAGCGTGTAGGTGCAGAACAGTAAGTTATGTTCTCATAAACCCTTGATCTGACGTATAGGAGAATTTTATCACATTACTTTATCCATCTCTGTGATGTCTCTTTACTAACCCTTACTCTATCCCAGTATAATCTTGTTTTAGTTAGATTGATTAGTTGAGAGAAATCGATCAACTCCTATTAATTAACTCTTTTCCTATTACTCACTTCCTTGATCCTACAAGTGATACTAGGCTAGTTCTAACATTGGCCACTGTTAAAAATTAATTAAAACGAAGAGATTAACTAATACATCCTAACACCGTCTAAGAATTTGCAAGTTATCCAATTTTATCTTAGTTAGTTCATCATGGTTCCCACAACCCTAGTTGTGGATTTAGCCATGCATTCTAGGAGTGTTTTAAAAAATTATTCAAGAAGAAGACATAATTAAAGTACTTACATGCAAGAATATATGAACACAAATCCAACTTCTCAATATAATTGCAAACTTGAACCAAAAGATTGCAGTAAAATCACCAAAATGATGTTCTCGTCCTATCTGTTATTGTATATTTGTTGTCTCTTGTTGTACATCTCTTAAAAAAATCCTAAAAACCTATTTATAGT
Source organism: Solanum aculeatissimum (assembly GCA_038996855.1). Classification (NCBI taxonomy): domain Eukaryota; kingdom Viridiplantae; phylum Streptophyta; class Magnoliopsida; order Solanales; family Solanaceae; genus Solanum; species Solanum aculeatissimum. Next base: position 48,741 of record JBCEWC010000407.1, on the reverse strand, counting down.
ACTTAAAATATGAAACCAAAATGAAATAGGATAACTTTATCGGCACCATTAACGGGCATCTTTTACAGCTCTTGTAGCAGTTCATGACTCGTGAAGGGGTTTCAGGGAATGTAGTTACATCCAGTAAGTGAGTTTTACAAAACATTTCCATGGGCCACGGAGGATTCCACGACCCGTGAAGGGTCTCGTCTATGCCACTTTTCAGCAATTCTTCCATCTTTGATCCTTGCTTCACGATCATACTCTACGGCTCGTATGTTGATTCACGACTCGTGGTCCTTTCTCGTAGCGTGAAACTCAATTTTCACCCTTGCACTGAAAGAATAAACGAAACCTCCTCTACGACTCGTGGAAGGACCCATGACCTATAGAGGGTCTCGTATACCTCCAAAAATTTCAACTTTTATGTACTTCAAGCCCAATGTCAAGCCAACACTGAAATCCTGAAAAATAAACATAAACACACATCAAATCTACTAACATCGCCTTGAGAACATGAAAAATTCCAAGTATTAAGCATTAATAGTGATGTATTTTGGCAGCACATCAGGGTTTCATATTTGGTTTGTGTTCACGGGGTTCCGACCGAATCATGAGGGTCCTATTCTTAATTTCAAAAGTTGTGGTTTTGCTGGTTTTGTTTCAATTCTAGTGCAGTTAGGATAACACTCCGCTTATGCGCCTCTACAACTATGTTCATGGAGGTCAAAGTGTTTAGACCTCTGGGTTCGCGGAAGGAGGGTCCACATTTGCGAAGGCTATGTTTCTTGCACTCTGTGTTCGTGGGTTGGTCCTCCGTGTTTGCGAATCCCTTTCCGTGTTTGCGGAGAACAAAAAGTGATTGAACATTGACCTTCTTTTAAAAGACGTATTTTATTCTTATTCCACCATTTTCAACACTCTAAGCTTCGTTTTAAAGAGGTATTTTAAAATTTTTCAAGGAATTTCAATTAGGTAACTATTTTCTAACTTATTTTATTGATTTACATTGATTAATTCATGATTTTAACTTATAATTTTTGAATTGTAATGGTGTAAATTGGGGATTTTTCATACTTTGATTTTCAAACTTTAATTGATGATTTTTCCATCATATTAACTCCTTTTTCGAAACGATTTTCACCGTTGGACTCCTTGTTACTTGAGAAATATTTTTATGTTATTAATTTTTAGATTTTGGCTACTTTTTTTTCATGGAATATTTTGACCATTTTATCCTTTTTCTTTGAATTGATCTATTTTAGTGTCATTAGATTCATTATGTGATTGTGATGCTATATTTGAATAGATTTTGATGATTTGAAGTATCTTAGAAGGGAAAAGAATTGGATTTGACTTGATTCAAGACTTTATCTAAGGCAAGTGGACTTCTAACCTTTTATTAAGTATGATTGAACCTTATATGTTTCTATATTAGTGGAATTGAGTATTTGAAGTCACAAATTAGGGATAGAATTGTACCATCGTAGGCCTTAATTGTTGATTTTGATTTGAGTATTTGTGGGTGTTGTAAACTCTTATATTTTTGCCCTTATTGTGCAAATTGTACACTATTTGATGTTGATCTTAAGGTTTGATGGGGTTGATAGTATATTGCGGATACTTATGCACTTGAGAATTGTTCGGTTGCTATTGTTGAAATCCATAATACATATGGATATCTTGCATATGCTATTTCCATGAACATGACTATTATGCCATTATTATGTCCTTGTTTGATGATCCATTAATGATGAAAAGTTGAAGGGAAATGGTTTTGGCTAGTGAAAAAGAAAAGAAATGAAAAATCGAAGAAATGATTCCGGCTAATAAAAAAGAAAAGAAATGAAAAGCTTAAGGGAAATGGTTTTTGCTAGATATGAAAGTTATTATCGAAGGAAAATGGTTTAGGCGGATACATGGTACATGTGTGACTCCCATGGGTTCCGTTCTGACACAATCAGTGGAAGTGTATCGTAAGACAGACATGCATCATGGTTATTTGACATTGCATCACATTATTCATATCCCATGGTTTTCACTTCATATCATATCACTCCTTATTTGATATCATTATGTGATTGACTTTTAAGATTACACATCAATTGTACCTCTTGGCTGATGTATCATCTATATTCTGAGATATGATGCCATATAATGAGCCTATATGTAATGACCTGGTTGGTCATTTTTGTCCTTTTATATAAAAAATATTATTTTACCCTTTTATAAGTTGCTTTAGACCTAATTTGAACTATTTGAATGATTAAAACTGAAACTCGGAGTTTTAAAATGATAAATATGAGTTTTGGCACTTTGTGGAAGCATAAGTTATTAAAAAAATGAGTTTTTGTATCATTCTAATTTTTTGGTGATAGATCAGGGATATGTCAATTTCATTAGTTCCAAAATATTGAAACTGAACTACAGAAAGTTACAAAACTGAATTTGGAGTTAAAATGAGGTTTTTAGGCCCAAATTTGTGAATTTAGTTGTTTTTTAGACCAAGTTTGACTTTGGTCAACATTCGAACTTCAAAAGCATGGATCAGAATTCTGATAGTTCTAGTAGTTCCGGATGGTGAAAGTAACGCTAGAAATGGTCTTGAAATAATTTTTGGAGTTGTCGAGGGCAGTTTTGGTATTTTTGATTTTAAACTAATTTTATCGAGTCGGATTAGTAAATGTGGTGAGGAGGCCTTGAAATAAATTTTTGATGATTCTGTTGCGTCTGGATCACTATGTCTGGGATGGATACATATAGAGTTTGTGTAATTAAGAGTTTGGATGAGTTTTGGGGTACATTCCTAGTAGAGAATTTGGACTTGGTTATTGGCTTTTGTTGTTATCTGGTGCAGTTACTGTTCTTCTCCGTATTTGCGAAGAAGACTCCGCGTTCACGGAGGTTTAGGTGAGGTTTTACTCCGCGTTCGCGAACCTGTTCCTCGCATTCACAAAGAGTTGGGCTTGGTTAGGCTTTGCGTTCTCAGACTTGGTCCCGCATTTACGGAGAATATTTCACTGGGCAATTTTTAAAACCAAGGAACACTATTTTTACTCGATTTATGAACTTGTCAAGATTTTTGGGCGATTTTGGAAGAGGATTTTTGTAGGATTTTACTGGATAAGTGTTTTTAACATTATATTAATCATTTTTCTTAAGTTTTATCTTGCTTTCTTCCTAAAATTCATGATTTTCAATGTCCAAAATTGGAGATTTTTAGACTATGATTTTTAAACTAGGAATGTTGATTTCTCCTTTGATTTAAGCTTGATTTTTGTGGGATTTTCACTCATGAACTTTATTTTTCGTGTAAAACTTGAATTTAAAGTCTATTCGAAAACTTCTATTTTTAGCCCTAAAATTGACTATTTTATCCCTAAGCCTAAACCATGCCAATATGGGTATCAAAATACTCATCTTGATGTGTAGTATCTGATGTTAATAGTGATTAGTCAATTTGAGGATTGTTTGGAGGCTTTAGTTGATTGTAAGCTTGTCTGAGTACAGTTTCGGCATTAAGGTAGGTTTGGCTAACCTTGTTGGGATTATATTTGAGTTATTTATCATATTTATGTGATAATTATGACATCTAGACAAATTTATGAGTAATTATGTAAATGATATGAGGTATTGATAGAAGTGTGATGTCGATTAAGTCGAATTATGGGTAATGGTGATATTGTTGTTAATTTGAGATGGATACTTGTGGATTGAGATCCTGTGAAATATTGTCGTGATATATTGAGGATTTTAATAATGGTTTGGAAAACATGTTGATAATTTTATGGTTAATGGAAAACTTTGATGACTATACACATACCTTATGGATGAGTAAGGTCCAGATTTTGGGTTATAATTGATGATAGGATGTTATTATGATGTGTATATAATTGTTGGAACTAGTAAGGTTCGGTATTCATGTTAATGTGACTTTTGGATCTAATTATGATGTAGATGTACCTTGGAGATGAGTAAGGTTCGGTACTTGTGATATACTTATTAGCTAGATATATTGATGATGGATTTATATTGTAAGGACGAGTGAGGTCCGATATACATATTTATATTTGGTATGTCTGATGAACAAAATGGTTATGTCTAGTTGAGATATTATGATAGACGGTGATACTTGACATTATATTTCATACCATGTGAGACTTATAATGTATTACTTTCATTATGATGTCATTATGTTTATGCACACATTTGCATGATTAGCATTGCTTTGTAATTGTATCATGTTGCATCGTACCCCATTGACTCTAGTAGGAGGCAAGGGTAATATGTTCCACAGTTGTAGTATCCCCTTGGCCCGAGTAGGAGGCAAGGGTGGGAATTACTCTATATGCCCTAGACCTGAGTAGGAGGCAAGGGTGAGATTTACTCTATATAATCACTTAATCGCGGGTAGGTTGAAAGGATGGGACATTGTAATACCCTTGACTACAATTAGATGGCAAGGTCATGATACACCTGATGCATGATTTGATGGTATTTCATATATTGTGTGGTTATTGTCTATGGTGTTGTAATACTGGACATGTGGGAGATTTTATAAGGCTTATTCTATATTTTTATCGTATACTAGCCTTTTTGATGAAGGTGTAGGATTCTTTGTTATTACATACTTGTTCGATTTTTCTAACCCAGTTGGTTGAACCTATTGGGTACATTTTGGTGTACTTACACCTACTTTATTTCATCCCTGCAAATCGTATACAGGGTTCAGGATAGAGTAGTTGATCATTCTATCAGATTTTTATGGATATCACCAAATCTTTACTGTGAGGCTCTGACTTTGAGTCATCGTGGATCTTTGGATTTTCTTTCATTTCTTTTATCAGACTATGTATTAGATATTATGAGACAGTCTTGTATTTTCTTAAGACAGATGTGTTTTTTTCTCTTCAGTATTGTATCTAGATGTTCATGTTCTCATGACTCTAGGTTTTAGGGATATTTGATGTTATGTTGTGTTGATTTCCACTTTATTTCATTCTTCTTTAGTCGTGACCCATTTTGGGTCGTGACAAGTTTGGTATCAGAGCTCTAGGTTCATTGGGCTCGTAAGTTAAATACATGGTGTCTAGTAGAGTCTCGTGGATTGGTGTGTAGATGTCCACACCTATCTTCGAGAGGCTACGAGATACTATTTAGGAAATTTTCATGTCTTACTTTTGATTCGCGTATTTCTTTCTGTTACCCACTTTGAAAGTGTCTAATCTAATCCTTCTACGCAGATGTCAATTATGAGGTCTCGGCAATCCGTGGGAGAGCCTGAGACCACTGATGTGTCTCCCACTCATGGTCAAGATAGAGTTAGGGATAGGGCCAGAGGTTGAGGACATGCTAGAGGGGCAGCTCCACCTAGAGGGCAGTCAAGGTCAGCTTTTCTGAGGCCTACATATGAGTTAGAGGGGCCTATAGATCCTGTTTCCCCACCCTCAGCTCCAGCCCCTACACCCTTAATTCAAGAGTTTCTATTGAGGTTATTAGCTAGACTGGAGAAAGCTCCTCCAGCCCCAGCTACGGCTGGGATACTAGTTTCTGCAGCACCGATTAATCCTGCTATATTCCCAACAAAGTCAGCTATAATTCATGTTAGTCCTTCTCCAGCCCCAACAGATCCTCTTGTGGAAATTGTGACTCCACTTCAAACACCTTAGTTAGGTACAAGTGCACAGTTTCAGAGTTTGACAGTTGCTTCATACATTGCACCACCCTTGTTTATGGTGCCACCATCTTCTTCAAGCCCAGTTATGTCCTCGGCTAAGCGGGAGAGTTTTGGGAGGTTTTTCCGACTAGCTCCTCTAAGATTTGATGGCACCTCGGGTGACAGAGCTTATGATTTTTCGTTAGTATCAAGACTAACTGTGTAATTTGCCTATCTTGGAGGCGCATAGAGTGTCTTATACTACTTATCAACTTAGCAGCCTCGCCAAAGAGTGGTGGAGGTTAGTTCTGACTCATCGACCTGTTAGATCTCCAATTATGACTTGGGAGTAGTTTACAGTGATATTTTTAGAGAGGCTTGTGCTATACAGTCTTCGGGATAGTCATCGTGATGAGTTTGATAGGCTTCAATAGGGTTCTATGATAGTGTCAAACTATGAGGTCTGATTTCATGCATTGTCCAGATATGCCTTATCTCGCATCCCTACCGAGTTTGAGAGGATCCAGCATTTCTCCAAGGGACTGGTAGGTTATCTTCAGGAGGCTACAACTTCCTTGGTTCTAGCTGGAGGTACATTTTAGAGTGTTATTGATCATGCTCGTATGATAGAGCACATTCTACATAGTAGACAGGGTGGCAGGAAAAGGTTCCATCATCATGGATAATTTAGTGGTCACCCGCCCCAAGATAGAGAGTTTCAGAGGTAGGGCCATCAGGGACAAGCAGTCCAGGTAGCTCTTTCAACATCTGACAGTGTTGACAAGTCTAGGCCTACTTAGACATGTCGTGATAGCTCTCTTGGTTTGGTCAGACGTGGTGGTTCCTTGGCACAGTCATCTCAGGGATCTCATTCTAGAGCTTGTTATGTTTGTAATGAGGTTGTGCACTTCGCCAACTATTGTCCATATCAGGTTTTCCCACTCAAGCTCCAAGGTCTTAGCCAGCCCGTCCAGCCCCAGCACCAGCCACTAGAGACACCTCTTAGGGCACGAGGGGATGTACCAGAGAAGGATATGACACAGGGAGAGATGGAGCCCGTGGAGGCCCACAGGCTAGTGGTGGTCGTAGAGTTTGCTATGTTGTTCTAGATAGAGTTTAGGTAGAGGTTTCTGATGTAATTATCATAGGTATGGTTCCAGTAGGCCACCGTTCAACTTTGGTTTTATTTGATCTAAGCTCTACTTATTCTTTTATGTCCGCTTATTTTGCTTCAGACATTGATATTATGTGTGAGCCGCTCGTTGAGCCTAAATATGTTTCCACCTCGGTAGGTAAATCTTTAGTGGTGAACCGGGTGTACCGGGGGTGTGTTGTAACCTTTACGGGGAGAGATACTATTGCTAACTTGATATTGTTAGGTATAGTGGTCTTTGATGTGATATTGGGTATGGATTGGTTGTCGCCTTATTATGTTATTCTTGATTGCCATGAGAAGATAGTGACCTTATCTTGTCTAGAGTTACCTTAGTTGGTGTGTACCAGAGCACTTAGCTCCTACCCTAAGGGAGTTATTTCGTATATATGTGCCTACCCGATGATGCAAAAAGGATGTTTAGTGTATTTGGCCCATGTTTGGGCTATTGCTCAGGAGTCTCCATCTTTGGAGGACACCAGGGTTACTATAGAGTTTATGGATGTCTTCCCTACTGATTTTCCAAGTATTCCTCCTTATCGTGATATAGACTTTGCTATTGATGTGGAGCTCGGCAAAAAGTCCATATCTATACCTCCTTATTGGATGGATTTGGCTGAATTAAAGGAGTTGAAGGAATAATTAGAAGATTTGTTGAAAAAGGGATTTATTCATCCGAATGTGTCTCCTTAAGGTGATCCTGTGTTATTTGTGAAGAAGAAAGATGGTACTATGTGTATGTATTGACTATCGTCGGGTGAACAAAGTGACAATCAAAATTAAGTATCTTTTGCCTTGCATTGATGATCTTTTTGACCAGTTACAGGGTGCCTCGGTATTCTCCAAGATTAATTTGAGATCCTCCTATCATCAGTTGAGAGTTCGGGAGTCTGATATCCCAAAGATCGGTTTTAGGACCCATTATGGGCATTATGAGTTCGTGGTTATGTCTTTCGGGTTGACTAATTCCCCTGCTGCTTTTATGGAGCTGGTGAACCAAGTATTTAAGCCCTATTTGTACATCTTTGTAATTGAGTTCATAGATGATATACTGGTTTATTCCAAGAGCGAGGTCGATCATGTTCAGTACTTGAGGATCATACTTCAGAGATTGAGGGATGAGAAATTATATGCAAAGTTCTCTAAGTGTGAGTTTTGACTTAAGTCTATTGCATTTATTGTATATTGTATCTAAGAGGGTATTATGGTGGATCCAGCCAAAGTGGTAATTGTTCATGAGTGGGCTAGGCATACTTTTGTTACTGAGATTCAGAGTTTTATTGGTTTGGTGGGGTATTATCGATGGTTTGTCAGGGTTTTTCCTCTATAGCAGTCCCGTTGACTAGATTGACTCAGAAGGTTGTGGCATTTCAGTGGTTAGATGAATGTGAGTCGAGCTTTCAAAAGCTCAAAGATTTATTGACTTCAGCACCTATTCTTACTTTACCTGAGGAGGGAGTTTCATTTGTGGTATATTGTGATGCTTTTGGTGTGGGTTTTGGTGGTGTACTGATGCAAAGGGAAAAGGTGATAGCTTATGCTTCTAGACAGTTGAAGGTGCACGAAAGAAACTAGTCTACCCATGACTTAGAGTTGGTTGTGGTTGTATTCGTGTTGAAGTTATGGCGACATTATCTCTATGGGGTGCATTGTAAAATCTTCACCAAACATCGAAGTCTCAAATATATCTTTTCTCAGCCTAACTTGAATATGAAACAACTTAGATGGTTGGAGTTGCTTAATGATTATGATATCTCTATTTTATATCACCACGGGAAGGCCAATGTTGTGGTTGATGCTTTGAGATGAAAGGCTACTAGTATGGGGAGTTTGGCATTCTTGAGGGCAGAGGAGAGGCCCCTAGCCTCAGAGGTTTAGTCGTTTGCTAGATAAATGGTCCGGTTGGATATTTCTCCTCCTCATAGTATTTTGGCTTTTGTTGAGGCTAGATCCTCTTTGTTTGATCAAATATGTGCTTATCAGTTTGAGGACCCCAGGTTATGCTTGATTCATGACAAAGTGTTGAGGGTTGAAGCCAACGCAACCACTGTTGATTTTGTGGGTGTTTTGATGATAAATGGTAGAGTTTGTGTACCCAAAGTGGGAGATTGAGTGAGATTGATTCTTGATGAGGCCTATTGTACCATATATTCCATCCACCTGGGCATAGCTAAGATATACCATGACCTAAAACAACATTATTAGTGATTTGGGATGAGAAGGGACATAGCTGAATTTGTGGCAAAGTGTTTGAATTATCAGCAAGTCAAGTATGAGCACCAAAAGCCCAGTGGATTGATGCAAAAGATGTTCATTCCCAAGTGGAAGTGAGAAAGAGTGACTATGGACTTTGTTACAGGTTTGCCCATGGCCTTGGGAAAGTTTGATTCCGTTTGTGTAGTGGTTGATCATTTGACCAAGACGACTTACTTTTTACCGGTGAAGACTAGCTATAGTGTGGAGTGGTTGGCTAGGGTGTATATCTGAGAGATAGTCAGATTGCATGGTGTGCTAGTGTCTATAGTATCCAACAGAGGATATGTGTTCACCTCTCACTTTTGGCGGGCTTTACAGTGTGGTTTGGGTACTTGAGTGGAGTTGAGTTCACCTTTCCACCCCTAGACAGATAGTCAGTTCGAGCACACCATTCAGGTGTTGGAGGACATGTTATGGGCTTGTGTGATCAATTTTGGTGCCCGATGGGACCAACACCTACTTTTGGCAGAGTTTGTATACAATAATAGTTACCATTCTAGCATCCAAATGGCACCATTTAACGCCTTGTATGGCCGAAGGTGTAGATCACCCATTGGATGGTTTAACTCAGGTTCTAATAATGTGTTGAGTGTATACTTACTCAAAGATGGCATGGATCGAATTAGTTTGATTCAGGGTAGGCTTTTGATAGCTCAGAGCCGCCAAAAGAGTTATGTTGACCAGAGGACTAGGCCTCTGGAGTTCTATGTTGGTGATAGTGTTTAGCTAAAGATTTCATCCATGAAGGGTGTGATGAGATTTAGGTAGAGGGGCAAGCACAGTCCCAGAATTATTGGCCCATTTGAGATTTTGAGGAGATTTGGTGAGGTTGCCTATGAGCTAGCATTACCACCAAGATTATCATCTGTTCATCTTGTTTTTCATATTTCTATGCTCCGCCGGTATATTCCAGACGAGTCTCCTATGATTGTTCATGACTCTATTGAGTTGGGATCAGATTTGTCCTATGTTGAGGAGCCTATAACTATATTGGATAGGCAGGTCCAGAGATTGAGATCTAAAGACATACTTTTTGTGAAGGTTCAGTAGCGGCACCGTTCTACTGATGAGGCTACTTGGGAGTTGGAGTCGGATATGCGAGCCAGATATCCTAGCCTTTTTTAGGCTTTAAGTACTCCCCTTTTTCTTTATGTTTGAGGACGAACATTATTTTTAGTGGTGAATGATGTAATGAATTGGTTGGTCATTTTTGTCATTATCTGTGAAAATTATTATTTTACCCTTTTATACGTTACTTGGGGCCTAATTTGAACTATTTGAATGATTGAAATTGAAATTTGGAGTTTTAAAATGATAAATATGAGTTTTGGCACTTTGTAGAAGCTTAAGTTATTGAAAAAGTGAGTTTATGTACCATTCTAATTTTATGGTGTCAGATCGGGGATCCGTCAATTTCATTAGTTCTGAAATATTGAAATTGAACTACAGGAAGTTACAGAACTAAATTTAGAGTTAAAATGAAGTTTTTAGGCCCAAAGTTGTGAATTTAGTTGTTTTGGGGACCAAGTTTGACTTTGGTCAACATTCAAACTTCGGAAGCTTGGATTAGAATTCTGACAGTTCTAGTAGTTTTGTATGGTGAAACTAATGCTAGAAATGGTCTCAAAATAATTTTAGAATTGTTGAGCACAGTTTTGGTATTTTGTGTTTTAAACTAGTTTTATCGAGTTGGATTGGTAAATGTGGCGAGGAGGCCTTGAAATCAATTTATGATTACTCTGTTGAGTCCGAATCATTGTTTCTGGTATGGATACATATAGAGTTTGTGTAATTGTGAGTTTGGGTGAGTTTCGGGGGTCCATTCCGAGTAGGAAATTTGGACTTGGTTGCTAGTTTTTGTTGTTATCTGGTGCAGGTATTATCTTCTCCGCGTTCGCAGAGAAGCCTCCATGTTCGCAGAGTTTAGGCGAGGTTGTGCTCCACGTTCATGGACCTAGTCCCCGCATTCTCGGAGAGTTGGACTTGGTTAGGCTCCGTGTTCACGGAGCTGGTCTCGCATTCACGGAGAGTATTTCACTAGGCAGTTTTAAAAATCCGAGGAACACCATTTTTACTCCATTTTCGAACTTGTCAAGATTTTTGGGCGATTTTGGAAGAGGATGTTCGAAGGATTTTACTGGGTAAGTATTTTTAATATTATATTAATCATTTTCCTTAAATTTTATCTTGATTTCATCCTAAAATTCATGATTTTCAATGTCCAAAATTGGGGTTTTTAGACTATGATTTTCAAACATGGAATGTTGATTTCTCCTTCGATTTAAGCTTGATTTTTGTGAGATTTTTACCCATGAACTTTATTTTTCGTGTAGAACTTGATTTTTGAGTCAATTTTCAAATTCAAAAATTTTAATTTCTAGCCTAAAATTGACCATTTTACCCCTAAGCTTAAACCATGTCAATATGGGTATCAAAATGCTCCTCTTGATGCGTAGTATCTGATTCTGATAGTGATTGATCAATTTGAGGATCGTTTGGAGGCTTTAATTGATTGAAAGCTTGTTTGAGTGTAGTTTCGACATTGAGGTAGGTTTGGCTGACCTTGTTGGGATTGGATTTGAGTTATTGATCATGTTTATGTGGTAATTATGAAATCTAGACTAATTCATGAGTAGTTATGTTAATGATATGAGGTATTAATAGAAATGTAATGTCGGTTAAACCAAATTATGGGTAATGGTGATATTGTTGTTAATTTGAGATGGATACTTGTGGATTTAGATCCTGTGAAATGTTTTCGTGATATATTGAGGATTTTAATAATGGTTTGGACAACATGTTGATAATTTTATGGTTAATGAGACACTTTGATGACTATACACATACCTTGTGGACGAGTAAGGTCCGGATTTTGGGTTATAATTGATGATGGGATGTTATTACGATGCGTATATAATTGTTGGGACTAGTAAGGTTCGGTATTCATGTTAATGTGACTTTTGGATCTAATTATGATGTAGATGTACCTTGGAGATGAGTAAGGTCCAGCACTTGTGATATACTTGTTAGCTAGATATATTGATGATAGATTTATATTGTAAGGGGACGAGTGAGGTCTGGTATACATATTTATATTTGGTATGTCTGATGATTGAAATGGTTATGTCTAGCTGAGATATTGTGATAGATGGTGATAATTGACATTATATTTCATAACATATGAGACTTATAATGTATTACTCTCGTTATGATGTCATTATGTTTATGCACACATTTGCGTGATTAGCATTGCTTTGTAATTGTATCATGTTGTATCATACCACCCCTTAACCCGGGTAGGAGGCAAGGGTAATATGTTCCACAGTTGTACCAACCCCTTGGCCCGAGTAGGAGGCAAGGGTGAGAATTACTCTATATGCCCTTGACCTGAGTAGGAGGCAAGGGTGAGATTTACTCTATATAATCCCTTGACCGCGAGTAGGTGGCAAGGATGGGACATTGCAATACCCTTGACTACGAGTAGGCGGCAAGGTCATGGGACATCTGATGCATGATTTGATGGAATTCCATGTACTGTGTGGTTATTGCCTATGATGTTCTAATATTGGAATGTGGGAGATCTTATAAGGCTTATTGTATATTTTTATCATATACTAACTTTTTTTATGCAGGTGTAGGATTCTTCATTGTAACATACTTGTTCGATTTCTCTTACCCAATCGGTTGAATCTACTGGGTACATTTTGATGTACTCACCCCTACTTTGTTTCATCCTTACAGATCGGTATACAGGGTTCGGGATAGGGTAGTTGATTATTCTATCAGATTGTTGTGGATATCACTATATCTTTACGGTAAGGCTCAGACTTCGAGTCATCGTGGATCTTTGGATCGTCTTTCATTTTTTTCTATCAAACTATGTATTAGATATTATGAGACAACCTTGTATTTTCTTGAGACATACGTATTTTTTTCTCTTCAGTACTATATCTAGATGCTCTTGTACTCATGACTCCAGGTTTTGGGGATATTTGATGTTATGTTGTGTTGATTTTCTCTTTATTTCATTCTTCTTTAGTCGTGACCCACTTTGGGTTGTGATACTATATTATATTTTCGTGAATTGTTTATGTCATGTATATATATATATATTGTGATGGGACTTTTCTGAGTGCAGAGATTGTAGCTCAACGGTATATGGTTGGGAGTTAAGGAGATACTTATGTTATTCATTGCTTTACTTTAGGTTAGTTCCATTTTGTTGAGTATCCTGTTGTTTGGTGCTCACCCCTTGCTACATTTTGTAGGTTGTAAGCCCGGTCCACCCTGCTAGACTTCCCTCTTTATTGGATCGAGCTTCTGGATTACTTATGAGGTAGCTGATTATGTCTTCAATGGGCCTTCGAGAATTCCACATTATGTTTTTGTTCTATTTGAGAATCACACATTAAGACTTGTATTTTATTGAGCATTTTGTATTTTAGAGGCTTGTACATGTGACACCAGTTGTAGGATGGTCGTAGTTTAATTTCTTTCGCTTATCTATCTCATTAGACTGTTTATCTTCCGCTTTTATTATTATTATGAAGTTATTTAGATTTTGGGTTGACTCGCCTTGATGGTTTAGGTGAGTACCATCACACTTGAATTTTGGGTTGTGACACTCTTAGCATATCATAAGTATACAGAAGGTAAAAGCATCAACCAATACTCTAAAGTAAAGCAGAAATAAGTCTCGATAGTAGGGAAGCAATCATATGCTAGGGAAGCAATCATAGGCAAAAGAGGATTAACTTAAACTCCATACATAATGCAAACATGCCTCTAAATGGTCTATCATAGGTGGAGATTAACACATGTTTCTAGCTCAATCTCAAGAAAAGTAATAAAAGAAATAGTCTCAAAAGTATCCCAAAATCTAAAACAACAATGGTAAAGTCGCACTAGATTTGCCCTCGAAGTATGAGGACTCACCATCGATCTTCAAAGCAAATGACAGAATCTATCCACATGGATGACGAGTAGAGTGAGATTCCTCTCCTATATTATAAAATAACGTAGAAAAAGAAATGTGTGTTAGTACGCTTGAATGTACAAAGTATGTAGGCAATGCAATGTATAGTACTATAAATGTAAGAAAAATGGAATGGGTCAATGCCTTGTTGAAGTGCTACTTCAGGCACTTTGTGATTTCACATCCTAGTTCTTATATAATGTTCAGCGCAACAAGTCTAACGAGCGAACACCATTTGTATTAGCCATAGGCCAGCAATCACAAACTTTACATTCACCGTCGATTGTGTTTAAGGGGAAGAGTTTGATGTCTTACCATATGACCAAGGGTTCAAGGAGAAGTTTGACACTGCTGAGTCCTACTTGGACAAGGCAATAAAGAAGATGAAGAATTTGCTGACCGCAAGTGTCATTCCATAGATTATAAGGTTGAGGACATGGTTTTAGTAAAGTTTAATTGAAGACAGTTTAAGATACTACAAGGCATGCAATAAAACTTGGTACGAAATATGAGGGGTCGTTTAGGATCATTGTCAAAGTGGGCAAGTTCTCATATAAGTTAGAGTTACAACATTATCTTAAAGTTCATTCTGTCTTCCATGTTAGCTTGCCAAGAATACCATGAAGACAAGGATGATCCCAACACAGGTCAGTCAAGTTGGGCATCAATCAACATCACTACCTCACTTGATCAGGAGATTGACTCTATAATTGACTACTATACCAGACAAAAACAAGGAAAAAAGTAAATATAATGTTCCTCGTCTAGTGGAAGGAGCAATCATCGGAGGAAGTACATGGAGTGATATGAAACTTGTGGTTCAAAGACAAGATCCAAGGATTTATGCAACAAAAATGCATCATGGTCATCGCAACATCAGGTGGGAGAGTGTGTGATAACCCTCCATGTCATCATGCCACTTAGGCATTACATGGCAAAAAATTGCCCATTTGAAAGGCTTACATAGGAAGGAGACTAGTTCTTAATGGAATATTCTCGAGAAATAAGGAGATCACCAATGGTAGATCCTAAAATTTCATGGATTTGCATGGAAGGTCCATGGAACTTTCTAGCATCGTAGAAAATTCTAGAGAGGAGATCACCTTGTAAGCATGAGGGACTTGCACAATAATTATTGTTTGTAGAATAGCCTTTATAGAGTAGTATAAATAGAGGGATATTCACTTGTAAAGACATCAAACAAATCTTCTAAATCTTGGGCAACATAAAAGCTTTCTTTGGTAATTCTTTTGTTTCTTTGTTCAATTTAGCATTTCCTTAACAACCTGGTGAGCTTGCAAGATTGTAAAAAATTCATGAGTGAATTGTCAAGTGCCACTAAATATGCTTAGTGAAGGTATAAGTCAATTATACTTAGTCAACCAAATGTTTTTAGAATGTAACTTCTCGGCAAACAAAATAGATTCTTTGTGAACATTCTAACTTCATCACTAAAGTTATGTTGAATTAGGACAAGAGTATATTAAGAACACTATTTGTCACATTGAAAAAATAAATGACTTACGGAGATTGTTTACTTTGTGTCCTAGTCTAATCTCAGTTGTAATTTTGTAGACCCTTTTAATCTTTTAATGTCTTTTACCTAGAAATATTAATATCAAAAGTAACTGAGTCCGGTCTTCTGCTTCTTACCTCCTGAGTTCAGTTCTTCAATGTTATGCATGAAAAACTTTTTGATCAAAGATCAAATAATGACATCACATCTACGGGATCAATACTTTCATTTTCCCATTTACAGGCATTAATATGACGAGCATACTTACCAGTCAAAAAGTAGCAGAACGTGGAAACGTAAGTCAAATAAAAAACTATTGTCAACGATCTTCTCACAAAAATCAAACGCTGAACTATCAATTCAGTACTATTACAAGTTCACATACATTTCTGTAATTTTCTGCAGGTCTTTCAGGATCCTCTTATGTACAGTATTTTAGTAGCTGCAGGTCAGTGTAGATCTGTATGCTACCATGGCTATATTCTTCGAACACTTCGATCAAAGAATGAGTAGATTGTGCTGACGGAACGAGGTCACAACAAATATTTGCATGAATTATACAGGCTACCTGCCTACTTTCATCCACTGTCTCCCCTCCCTTTTAATTATAATTACTAAATCTGCAATTGCTCCCACCTTTTCCAGAAACAACTGAGAGAGTTCTATACCACTATTTCTGCCTTGGAGATTTCAAGTGGTCAGTCATGTCACTTTTGTGTGTCTGATGAAAAGATACTGCTCTTATGTTCAAGAACAGTCTTAATCGGTGCTCGACTTTTCAAAATCATTTCTTCATACTCATCCTCAGGATCTGAAAGAGCTGTGATGGCACCTCCTGCTCCTACTGAAGCTTCTCCCTCGTGTATGACAACAGTCCGTATCACAATGTTGAGATCAAATGCTTGGTTATAAGAAAAAAATCCAATGCAGCCCGAGTATATGCCCCTAGAACAATTTTCAAGATGATCAAGAAGTTCCATTGATCTCAACTTTGGTGCGCCGGTCATTGACCCACCAGGAAATGCAGCTCTAACACAATCAACTGCACTTACATCTGATCTCTTTTTTCCCCGAATCGTACTGACCATGGTATGAACTGTTGCATAGGATTCAATTTCCATGAGATGTGGGACATGAACAGAGCCAGGCTCACATACACGCCCAAGGTCATTCCTCAACAGGTCAACAATCATCAAATTTTCCGCCTGATCCTTTTCACTATCATAAATAAAGAACTTGGTCATGATTGTTTAAGCATGAGTCTGTTCCAACAAATATGACAACCATTTTGTATAGCAAACAGATAATTCACATACAACAAGGTGATATAGAAATTAAATAAAGGACTACACTAAACAACTTAGGCAGATAAATTAAAGGTGGCTGATGGGTTGAGCCCGCCAGTATTTAATTGGCTAAAAAGGGTGAATATTATTGTCAGAGTTGGGAAAAACGAACAATACCAGCATAAAAGACTAGAACTTCTGGCAGAAATGAATTTTAGACAAGAAAGGTGAACATTCTATAAGACACAAGTAACACAAAGTCAATAGTCAAAGCTTCCTGAGCATAATAAATGTCAGTTGATATTTCAGTACTTTGATAACTCGATTCTTGTACCTGTACTCTAATTGCAGTTTCAGAAATTCATCTTCCTTTGGGGTGGAACCACGAGCTATAGTCCCTTTTATGGGTTTTGCTTCCAGAATTGCATTCCTATCCAATCGTAGGAACCTTTCAGGTGACGAACAACATATACTTAGGTTTTCCCTTGAAAAATTAAGCCAGGCAGCATATGGTGCGGGATTTCTTTCTCTGAGATTACGATAAAGCCCCAGAGGATCTATTTCCCCTAACTTCATTCTCATCTGAGTTGTAAGACACAACTCATAACTTTCTCCTTCTTTTATGAACTCTTGACAATTCTCAACATCTTTGATGTACTGCTCTCGTGATTTATCAGCAGAAAAACCTGATTTTAGTTCAGCTACAGTTGATCCTCGAGATGCCTGAGATCGTAACCTTGTCGACGTAAAAGCTCTCAAGTTGAGCAGCCTCTGCTCCACATCGTCCAAGTGAGAAGCAGTACTCGTGCTTCCATCGTGTAGTGACAAAGTATATATGTCATCAAACTGATGATCAATGACAATAATGTTATCTGCAAAGAATAAACAAGCATCTGGTGTTTTCGATCTATGACGATTAGATGCCACACCGCATTCCGATTTAAGATCATACCTGTATCGGAAATAGACATATCAAACCACAAGGAGATCAAGTCATGAGAAACAAGTCTCCCTCCAACCACACACATAAAATGGAAAAGTTTAACAAACCCAATCTCCTATACAACAGCTATATCCAGTCGCATCCAGTATAGAACAACTACAGATGATATGAAGGTGAAGCTTTCTGCTATACATGACTATATACGTCATGAAACTTGCAATGAAAAAAAAAAATATGACAACCTTACATACATGAGCAAAGGACAGTCCCCTACATGCAACAGTCGATGATTCAAGGAAAAGAAGGAAAGAGAACTTCTAAAACATACAATACAAGTCTTTGAAACATGTAGAGATACTAAAATAATAGAGTAGAAGGTGGGTTCAGATCATTTGAAATACATACCCGATATAACCAATGTAACCACCATAAAAATCAAATGGTAATCCTTCATAATCCTTCTCATTGAAACAAAATGATAGGAGTTCCTGGTGCAGAGACATAGGAGTTAATCAGTAAACCGATGTGTAACATAAAATTCTTATAAAAAGAGGGCAAGAAGCCTCTCCTGAATGGAACAAAAAGGAGGAGCTCGACATTGTACTTGCATAAAAATTAACGAGTGAAACCACAAAGTTTGTATACATAGGACATGGGATGATCAGATTTTCTAAGAGATCAATTAATTGGAGAATGTGTTACTGTATTGCTCAGAGTAAACTTGTTAATGGAAATATCCCGTGATAGTATTGCATCTGCTTGTTCTACCTCACTTTAACTCTGGACTATGACATTGATTGAGATGGCGATTTTCAATTTCAGCAACACATCAAAAAAATAAAAAACGTCATACACTACCTTATTTAAATAATCAAAAAATCCATCTTCCAAAAATGTACAATTAACATGACCAGTAGCATCTTCAACTGATAGATGGCCACCTCCTTTACACGTTCTATCACTGAAAATGTAAGATGATGTGTTATTATTGAAAAGCAATGTAGCAATTAAAAAGAGATCGATTGAGAAACAAAAAGATCTGAAGTAGGGCATTCAGGCAACGTTTTAAGAGATTTTCACCTTCGATTTGACAATCTAAAAGTAAGTTGCTTCCAGAGGGAGCCACCCTTTCCCCCCATAAAGGAAAATCTAGCCCTTCCCTGATTATCACAGGTGTATCATGGTTAGAAGCAAAAAGATGAAGGGATGCCTCATAAGCAAAGTAACCAACTTCAAAAAAAAGGACAGACAACTTATGAGATGAGAATTCACAAGACGAGAGAGATTGTTTTATGCCGTCTCAACAAGAAACCTACCCTCTACTTTTTATTTCATAAATCAAATTAACAACTATTATAATTAATTACTGCATCTGATTTTCTTTTGGATGAGGGAAAGAGACGTAGAATTGGTAAAAGTGGATACAACCTGAGAGAGTAACAAAGAAGAAATTTAAACAAAATGAAAGAAAGATATGACATTCTGATGCAACTTGAAAAATGCTCCCAAATGCAGAGACAAAAACAGTTATCACATATGGTACTGAAACTGAAAGCTGGAGAGGGAAAGACCTTTTCTATTGAAGAGCTATCCAGCCAAAAACTGTTTTTCGCCTTTTCATCTCCAAATAGCTCACAGAAAATATTTTCTGCTCCACCAACTTGACTGGTAGAGCAATCAAGTTTTTTCCATGTCATCTTCAAAAAATTTACACTGCGACCTGGACGTGATAGATTTAAGATTCCATCCACTTCGGCAGTTCTCCGCTCAATCATTTTATTCAGCAGATGCCCATGTCTTGCAAAACGTTGGGACAACGGGTCTACATTAGGCACCTGCATGCATGCTAAGTAAATTTTACCGCTCAGAATAAATGTGGGGACACTCTATTGAAACAGAACAGAAAAAGCTGAAAGCATTTATATGCTGATTTAGGAGTCACACAATGATAAATAGCAAATAAGAGAACCTTACATCTCATGAACTTGAAAAGTGAAATAATCCAGACATCTTTTAGACAGAAAACCATATGTAAAGTTCTCTAAATAAGCAAACAATCCAATGCCATGAAAGGGACTAAGAAACTATAAAGACTAAATAGGCAGCTCCATTGAACTATATCTATTTTATAGAGCAGTTACCAGCATAATGAACCCTTCTTTCATTGATGGAGGTTGACGTCAACAGGAGCCAATAATCCTCTGTTATTTTCCGGAAATTCTTGAAAAGCTGTCTTCCATGACATGTTGCGACACTTTCTGGGTGGAACTGGTAGAAAGACAAAATCAATGTTACATACTAGTGAAATCGGAACAAATTCTCATGCAAAGTGAATGGCCAAACACACCTGCAATCCATAGTGCGGCCTACTAGAATGCATGACACCCATGAGGACTTTTCCACCTTGCACATCCTTTGAATCATATGATAACTCTGACATCCCATCAAAAATATCTTCTTCTTTGGACGCATTTAAGAATGAATTGGATAGTCCGACACCATGGAAAGGGAGCGTCTCAGCCGTTGAGGTCCAAGCTATAGGAATGAGTTCCTTTGGAAGTGACCTCGGGTCTATTACAAGGGAATGGTACCGTACCACCTGAAATGTATCAATAAAGTTCAACCAAGATAAAATGTACTACTTATACAGGATCTACTTCTGCAGTTACATCTTCTCTTTGTTATCCAAATTCACAGAAACATAAAGATTGTTCTATATTTATATATCGTCAGATGGCTTCAGGTAGACAATTCCAAACTTCACGAGCACTAACACCGGCTTTAATAAAAGTAATCAGTCGGTCGATCGAAGCAATGAATCAATGCAAAGTGTGAGTTTCACTTCATCTGGGTAAAGTGAAGCAACTTAGAAGAAACGAGCACTTTAGATAGTAAGGCACATAGCCATCCAAGGTAGAACCAATCACTCCTTTGAATTTGACTTTGAAAGGCTACAAAATCAAAAAACAATCTTTTGCTATAAACTATGTTTCCTGTTTAGGTATGTTTTGATTCTCTCTAAATTTTTTCTTCTCTCATTTATAGCACCTCTTCTTATAGTTTTCTTGATTTGGTCTTCTTTTTCTTCTTCACTGTGCATCTTTTACTTCTATTACTTTGGTTTAAAGCTTCTCTTCAGCTTCTCTACCTATTCTTTCTTGGTGTCAACGATTTTTTTCCCCTTCTCTTGTTTGTTCTCTATTTATTCTCCAAATCTTTATTTATAGGCTAAACATAGGACAATAATAAAGTATCACACAGTATAGAATCTGGTATTGTAGAGGGTAGAGAAGAAGTTTGCAGCATGGCAAAAAATATACTTAACATCCACATCAATATTATGATTCCATGTCCTTGTTCCTCGCCCCATTTTTGTCACAACAAAGTTGGATTCCATGCTAGCGCTTCATCTGAGTCGAGGAAGCTGGAAAGACTAAGAGATTCAATAGATAAGCATGGAAGTATCAAATGGTGTGGCGGGAGACTGTTATGACTCCGACATGTTGAGGTAGTTTGGGAATAAAAGATCTAACGGTGATCAATAAGGCCTTGTTGGGAAAATGGTTTATGGAGATTTTTGATGAAGGAAAGTGTCTTTAGGAGGCAGGTAATAGAAAAATATAAGGTCTTACAGATCATAGGAAGAAAAAGGTTACATATTTTGTTGAAAGTTTGTGTGAAGGGCTTGAGTAAAGATGTCAACCATCTCCTCTTACATTGTTCTGTAGCCTCAAGATCATAGTGGAAAATCTTGGGATCGTTTGGTATACTTTGGGTGATGCCAGGCATGGTGAAAGAAGTAATATCCTACTGGAAATTGTGGTGGATGAAGGAGAACGCAAGGAGTGGAATGTTGCTTCACTAGCACTTATGTCAATGTGGATCTTTTGGTGAGAAAAAAATAGGAGAACTTTTTAGGAAGTACAGAAAAAAAAGGAGCAACCTCTCATCCTTTATTTCTTTTTGATGCACCCATGAAGTTCCTTTAGCCTTGGTGGACAGAGTTACTTGGGAACCTATTGTTGGTGGGAGGTGGTAGATATCCCGTGGAATTAGTCGAGGTGCGTGGAAGTTGGCCCGGACACCACGATCATCAAAAACATATTCCTTTATATATAGAAGATTGGGTGTCATGCATAACAAATCTTATATCTTTGTAGGTTTTCTACTTTCTCAAATACTTCTTATATGTGGTCGTCTTTTGCCCAAACTTTAATGGAGTTTATTAATTATTTAAAAAAATAATAAAGCATCTCTTTCCAATTAAAGCTAATTTTGGCATTGTTTATGAAGCACCGAAATACTTGACCAATTCATTAAACATTTAAGTTACTTTTGTGATTGAAGTTATCTTTTAGGGGGCTTGCCGATTTAAACGATACTTAATTTGAGTTCTTCCAATTAACAATGGTTTTTGTTGTATATTAGATTCTGAAATAAGTAAAGTAACTGCAATTTTGATATAATCCAAACTATAATCCCATATGATAAATATTTTTGTGTTTTCAGTAAATTGTGTTTTACATCAAAGAAGCAACTGCCTCCTAACTCCCTTCTCCACTTAAAAGCCCCAAGAGTCTCGTCCTTTTTTTCTTTTCGTTTTTTTTGAGAAACGGGTAACTATATTTCATTTCAAACGATTCATCATCTCTTACTTACATTCCACTCCAAGGGTACATTACACATTTCCTATGAGTTCTACTAAATCTACCGTCTCCCCTATCAGGCTACCTTTACACCAAGAAAACAAAAGACTTAATACAATTCATTTAATTCTTTCTAGATTTGTTTTTTTTCCTTCAAAGCATCTTGAGTTTCTTTCTTTTCATAAAGTCCACCAAATGCATGCAGAAATAGCTTTCCACCAGTGGCTATCTTTATGTCTACTTCCAATCCCTTTCCAGTTGCTTAGTAGCTCCCTTGTTATGTCAGACATCACCCAATTGACTCCTAGTATAGCCAGAAACATGTTCCATAAGTTCATTGCTGCATTACAATGGAGGAATAAATGGTCATTTACTTCAGCTTTCTTCTCACACATGACACACCTAGAGCTGAACTGCCATCCTTTCTTCTGTAGGACTTCATGAGTTAAACAAGCCTTCCTATATACCAACCAGGCAAAGCAGGCAACCTTAGGAGGACTCCTAGTCTTCCAATTCAGCTTCCAGGGCCATCTATCTGGCCTAGGCTGCAAAGTATTGAGGTTCCAGTAGCAAGACTTCACTGTAAACACACCTTTTGCTTGAATTTTCCATCTCACAGATTTCAAGGATAAGCCTGGATGTGAATGAAGTACTTCTAGTAGTCTTGCAACTTCTCCAATCTCCTAGTCATTTAGAGCTCTTCTGAAAGCTAGGTCCCATCCCTGTGGGCTCCATACTTGAGCCACACAGACCTCCCTTTGTAGCCTTATAGCATAAAGCTGGGGAAAGGAGTCTTTCAGGCGACCTTCTCCAACCCAAACTTCATTCCAAAAATCAGTTTTCAAATCATTACCAACATTGATAGAGATGTTCTTACTGAAACTGTCCCATAATCTCCTTATGGTTTTCCAAACACTACAACCAAAAGTGCCTGTGGCTTCTTCGGTTGTCCATTGAGAAAGTAAACCATATTTCCCTTCTATGAAACTTCTCCACATAGCTCTTTATTCTATACCAAATCTCCGAAGCTATTTCTGCAATAGAGAGCTTTTTGCTTGCTGAGGCTCCTTAAGTTCAAACCCCCTTGTTGAATGTTGAGAGTCAAAACTTCCCATTTTACCAGGTTGTATCCTTTCTTTTCCTTGTTACCTTGCCAAAGAAAGGACCTCCTCACCCTGTTGAGTTTCTTTTCAATGCTCTTAGGTATAGGAAAAAGGCTCATCATATATGTAGGTAACCCATCCAGGACAGACTTGATGAGAGTTAATCTGCCTCCAAGAGAGAGGTACTGATTTTTCCACCTGGATAATTTTTCTCACGCCTTTCCAGCACCTCATTCCATACCTCTAACTCCTTAGTCTTGGCCCCCGATGGAAGCACCAAGTATTTTGTTGGTAGGGAGTCCAGTTGGCAGCCCAATACATTAGCCAATTCCTGCAAGTTCTCAACCTGGTTAACAGGAAAGATGTAGCTTTTTTCTAGATTCACATGAAGCCCTAAGATCCCTTAAAAGATAATTAGAATGACTTTCAGATGTCTCAGCTGATCTGGTTCAGCATCACAAAAAACTAAAGCATCATTTGCATTAAAAAAATGAGATATTTCTAAATTTTCCCCTCTGCCTGTCATAGCACTGAATTCTCTCACCCATCTATTTGCCTTTGCTATCCTGATCATCTGGTTCGACCCCTCCATCACACGAAGGAACAGAAAAGGAGATAGAGGGTCCCCTTGCCTAAGGCCCCTTTGAGACTGGAAGAAACCTTCAGTGTTGCCATTTATAATCAGAGAGAACTTTATAGTTGATAGGCAGAAGTTGATCCACTTAATCCATCTACTACCAAAACCCATGTCCTTTAGAATTTTTAGGAGGAAATTCCAGTTGACATGGTCATAAGCCTTTTCAATGTCCAGCGTGCATAGTATCCCTGACTTTTTCTGCTTAGTTCTTGAATCAACCAATTCATTAGCCAGTAAAGCAGCATCCAGAATTTGCCTCCCTTTTAAGATGGCTAATTGATGTTCATCTACCAGCTTCCCGATGACTGTTTTAAGCCTCTCAGTCAATAGTTTAGAGATAATCTTATAAACCCCTCCAATTAGACTGATAGGCCTAAAATCTTTGACTTCCACTGCCCCTGGCTTCTTTGGGAATAATGCTATAAAAGTGGCATTGAAGGCTTTTTCAAAAATTCCTTTCTGATGAAAGTTATGGATGGTCTGCATCATATCTTCTTTCAAAATTGCCCAGCAAGCCTTGTAGAATGCATTGTGTATCCATCTGGACCTGGGGCTTTATCACCATCACAAAGTTGGATAGCTTGGAGCACTTCTTCCTCTGTGAATGGTTTCTGTATCCACTCATTTTCCTCATTTGTCACTGTGGGACAGCTTCTTAGCAATAAAGACGGTCTCCAAGTTTCACTTTCAGTGTACAGATTAGAATAAAATTCTAACAGGGAACTATTAATGTCTTCAGCTTCATGAATCTCTTCCCCCCTTACCACCAACCTATCAATTGTATTGTACCTTCTGTGGGCTATAGCTAGCCTCTGGAAAAATTTGGTGTTCCTATCTCCCTCTTTCAACCAAAAAAGCTCTTGATTTTTGTCTCTATTTCTCTTCCTCTTGTTTAGTCAAAGCTTCAAATTCCACTAGAATTGTTGCTCTGACCATCAGTTCCTCCTGTGTTAGTTCTCTATCTTCCTGAATTTTGTCCAGGTCTGATAATTCTTCCAGCAACTTAGCTTTCCTGTTGGTCATTTCAGCAAGAGTTTCTCTACTCCATGTTTTTAACTTCTGTTTTAGAAGTCTCAACTTGGTGCAAAGTTTATAATCTGGACAGCCCTTCACTTGAAATCCATTCCACAAATTCATCTTTAACCACCAATTCTCAAATTTAAAGTATGAATTCCTTCTTTCCCATTCACCACATTCCAATATTATGGGATTGTGGTCTGCGACTTCTGGCCAAAGCTCTTTGTCTGATCTTCTTAAAGCTTTCCTCCCATTCTGATGTAAACAAAAATCTGTTCAATCTTGCATTATTTGAGTGGTTTATTCTCCTGACCCAAGTATACTTGCCCCCAATTAGTATAGGATCATGTAATTTTAGATCTTCAATCCATCTGGAGAAATCAGCCATTATGTTGGTGGATCTTGAGCAGCCCCTTCTCTCCTCCATTCTCCCGACAGTATTAAAATCACCCCCTAACACCCATGGTCCTTCATACAGACCCCTCATTACTGCCAGTTCCTCCCAGCATTCTAGCTTTTCCTTCCTGGTGTGTGGAGCATATACACCAGTGAAAGACCGGCTAAAAGGCCCTTGAAGGTTTTCAAAGCTGTAGGTAATTGAATATTTCCCTTCCTCTATCTTAGTGCCCCTCCTCACCCTATTGTCCCACATCAGTAGGATCCCCCCTTTGCTACCATCGGCATCCTTGAAACCATACCTCATCCATCTATTAGGCCATATGTTGAAAGCCACATTCTCTGCCTCCCTATTTATTTTGGTTTCCTGAAGACAAACCACATCCCCCTTCCACTGTTGTATGCTATTTTTGACTAAGATTCTTGAATTTTCTTTGTTAAGTCCCCTGACGTTCCATGACACTATTTTAACCTTCATTTAAAAGTCAAATAAAGGTTCTCCCCCCTACTCCTTGTCCCTTCCACATCCTTGTTCAGGCTAGATTGAAGATTTTTTTAATTTATTCTTGCCTATACCTCTGCTCCTCGGTGTTGTGGTGCCTTTCTGCTTCTTCTTTTTCATTTCCGCTTTCCACTCATTGATTCTCTATAGAAGTTCTAGCGTTTCTCTTTCAAACCCTTCGAAAGCTACACCATAAGTATTGCTAAGCTCCAAGATGTGGGAATTCACCCAATTTGGTGCCTCTGTCTCCATTGCTTCAGAGTCATCTGGAGCCTGTATGTTTACTGGATCAGGCTGGAGAACCTGCTGGAGCTGCAATTCTTCTTCTCTTTCTTCGGAATGAGTGGTTGGGAAATTTGTGCCATATTTCTAAAATTGCTTTTGACTATCACTGGACTTCGATCGCTCCTGATCATGCCGGAGATTTTCTTTGCTGAGAGCATCATCTCTCTCCACTGTTGTTTCCTTTGCCCTTTCTTCCCAACTCTTCAATGCCAATATGAAGTTCTCTGCCAGAGCCTTGACTTCATCGAGGTTTGTTGAGTGAGGCACTTGTTGGTCACATGCTTTTTTAATGAAAAACTCCTTCGGCCCTTCAGGGTTTATTTTGAAAGCATTTGGGTTTCGGCCCGTTACTGGATTAGGGTCCATTAAAATGGGCCTGTCCCCTTTTGTCCACCTTTTAACTCCACTGCTTGGCAAATCACATGGGTTCCCATGCGCACAATGTGAAGTCCCTATCGTTTGGTACTTGTCAGTTTGTATCTCTTTGACCGGCGGGTTATTTTCAAAAAACTTCTGGGCAAAAGTACAGTTACTTTCTCCTTCTCCTACCACAGCTCTCGCCAGCGACTCGACCCACAACTGCATCTTGAAAGTAATTCCCTCGTTTTCAATACTAATCTCCCTCGGAATATCGCGACCATCGCCATGCACCCTGATTCTCGCCCACTTAAGATGATTACGTAGGGTGGTTTCCTCCTCTGTTTCTTGCCACCCTCCACAACAATCACCGATGGCTTTAAATGTGGTATGTGGCCAGAGATGCAGAGGCAGACCTATAATTTTCACCCAGGTGGACTCGATTTCCTTCAATCCCTCTATGGTAGTAACCAACGGATTCCACCAATTAAGAGTGACTGGGGTCTTTTTCCATTCTCAAGTTCCTTCCATGATTTGTTCAACTTGATGCATGGAGTTGCACTCGAACAGAAAAAAATTATTACCCATCTCATACACGCTCAAACCATACGAATGCTTCCATGTGTTTAGAGACTATCTTCTAACTTCTGACAAAGTCGCCTCCGCACTAAACTTCCCCACTAGGCTTCTCTTGAGGACTTCATTGAATTTGCACAGAGGTTCTTTAATTCTGATAACTCCTTCCTTTTGTATCAATGCGTCTATTTTGTTTCCTTTTCCTATTCTATTCCCCCACTTCGATAGCCTTACCACCTTAGCATAGGATACCTCCTCATCAATGGATTTAGTGACCTTTGGACTCTTAGCGAACTTGTGGAGGCTTATAAACCTGGCCACCCTTTCTGCAATGTCTGCCCACACTGCGTTAAATGTTAGTTCTGGAATTATTAGTACTGCCCTTCGTCATCCCCTCACACTTATCAGACTGATGTACCTCCCATATTATTGTAATTCCATGTGCAATAGATTTTTGTTATGTCGTTTGTTTTCCTCCACCTGCGCACTGAGTTACGTTTGGTCTGGGAAGCCTCCTTCAAGACATCAACTATCCACTCCATGGCTTCTTTATTAAATCTTGTCCTTGTGATTGCATTCCTGCTTCTTTCCGTCCATTCATACCAACAGCCAGAAGTACCCGATATTAATTCAATGTCGAAAGACTTAAAGCAAACAACAAAATAAATGAAATTGTCCATTAGAAGTTTATATGTAGGAAAAGAAAAGAAAGTTATCTCGTAAGGAGTAGCTGAGAGGGAAGAGATGAGATTGGTGGGGGCCGGAAGATTCCGAGCAACCCACCGGAAAGAAGGTTCTCTCTCCCCTAGTAAGTAGAAGAGAGAGTGGCATTGGGAAATGTCTTGTCCTTTTTGGGCTTTTCGCTTTCAAAAGCATTGACTAGCATAAGCCACCATTTCGGGAATACTATTTCAGAAACGTTTTTTAACGGCGGTGTTGATTGAATGACTGTTGACCACTTGTGTGCACTTTGACTATTCTAATGAGTACATGTTAACTCCCACCAACACAAATATTCAGTAACTCTATCCACCAAGGCTTAGGCAGATGGAAACAAATTAGCTAGTGTAGCTTTTGTTGGTTTGGATGTGAAATTTGGTCTCCAAGGTTGGCATCCACTTCACTGACCATTCAGCCACACCTTGGATACTTTTATTTTGAACATATCTATAGCACAAAACGTTTGTCTTTTATGATTTATTTAGGAGTAGAAAAAAATGCTTTCTACGCCTCCCTTCCTGTAGACTAGTTGTTTTAACAGATAAAGCCAGCAGTAATGACGAGCCCCAAATTCTTCAGTTGTCAGTATTATGGGAATAATGAATAAAGTGACTGAATTTCCATTTAACCCAACTAGAAGATTAACTTGACACCCCCAAGCTATATCTAATAATACCAACAGAAGCATTTTAAAAACATCCTTTGTTTTTGTTTTTATTTTTATTTTTGTTTTTCAGAGTTCATTTTTAACCTTTAAGTATCAATACAATGATTTTAGTATTTCCAAAACTGGATACTCAGTGATGAGAAACTTCTTGTTACATTATGTTTCCAAATTCCAACAATTTAGCTGGAACTACGATTCCCTCGTCCTTGTCTCTACACTAATTATCTAGGATGCCTTCTATCATGATCGTCTGCATGTGTCCTGATCCCACATAGCTGCCAATCTGACCCAGCCAATGAGAATGTGTATACTGTGCATGTCTAACCGCAAACAACACAACAGAATTTGACGATAGTTCTTACTCACTCATATGGGTGCTGGTAAAACACCCATGAACCCCATATTATTTGAAATTTATCATCTAAATGATGTTTTATAAGCTTCTAAAATCTAAAAACAATATAATTTTGAGAAAAAGATGTGAAGAAACCAAGCCATCATTTCAAATTGGCTTACAATGACTCATCACAACATTAACACAACAGCAAAACTGAACAAATTCATATCAAACTGACCTTAAATCCAGAATTTCTCCCTGAAGGAATTTCATGGAATAATTGGCAACCATTGTGCTCAACATCACTGCAAGTTAAAGAAAGAAAAGATAGTTTGGAAACGAAACATGTATGGAGTCACCAAAAACGAATCACAGTTATCCAGCAGAAAATTTTTTAATCAGGTCTTTACTAACATGAAAACTGCAAATGAGGAGTAAGAGAGCCCCTAACTCTGATTTCCGAACACCAGGAAACCTTCTCTGGGAAACCTATAAGTGTGTTTTTTAGAAGGAAACCTACAAGTGTTTTCTACAAACTATAATACTGGTTTCAGTTTGTGATGTCTCCACAACATGTGTTTTTTCAGAAGGGAACCTGTAAGTGTTTTCAACAAGCCTTTTTTTAGTTAAGGTAGCACATGAGTTACGCAAGCTTTGGACCAATGACCGTCAAGCCAACTTTGAACACTCTTCACCGCTGAGCTAGCACCATCAGTTATTCAACAAACTATTAAAATTTTAATTTCAATTTATGATGTCTCTGCATATCGCCATCTTATATGCATATTTTAGTGACACTGTATTTTTTGTTTCAAATGATGATCATCAGCTAATGTAATACCACAAAAGAAAATAAAAGAAAAACCACAAAAAAAAAACATGAACAGTTAGAACACAGATCATATACCTCAAACGACCATGGACAGGTTCAGGTGCATGTACAACTTGAGCACCATGCACATATCCCAGTGCCTGTTTAATCATGTAAAATGTCAAGTACACTCTTTTAGATCCTGTAGAAAAATCTTCAAAAACATCACTAGAGGCTTATAACATGCATAGACT
Source organism: Solanum aculeatissimum (assembly GCA_038996855.1). Lineage (NCBI taxonomy): Eukaryota > Viridiplantae > Streptophyta > Magnoliopsida > Solanales > Solanaceae > Solanum > Solanum aculeatissimum. The sequence continues at coordinate 18,669 of JBCEWC010000407.1, read as the reverse complement.
GTATCATCTACTCATCACAAGATGAATATCTACGATATCTTTCATGGGGATGAGTAGGGTGCTCAACAAGAGCTACTACCAACACTATTGGAAGAAAACTAAGCATCTCAGGGTTATTCTAACCATCAAACACTATGTTGGAAGATAGGTATAATCAGATGATAGTTACTGATACTAAGACGGTGAGGAAAAAATAATAGAAGTAAAAATTGAGCAATGCCTATGAACAAACAAGAAACATAGAAACTACAAGTAGAAAACATAACTTGCTAGTTCAATGCCTCAATTTTAGTTCACAACACATTGCTGGGTACTGGATTACTAAACTGAAGATAAATTAACGTAGATATGCAAGTAAAAGACATTCGCAAAAGTTTCGATGAACAACTGCTTGAAGATCAATTTGAAAGAAGCCAAATGATCCCACGTATTCAACCATACACAAGCAGCCTATTGATAAGTGGATATTTTGCCCACTTTTTTTTTTTTTTTTTGATGAAGATATTTTACCCACTTATCTCTTCTTCAATCTTAGATTTTTGCTATGTTTAATTGAGAAAATAGTTTATTTAATGTGGTTTACTTCCATTTTACAGGTTTATATGATTTAGAAATGATTGGCAAAGAAACCAAGTGAAAACACGTCAAAAAGGAGCTAAAATGAAGGAAATGGAAAAATTGGCCATCGGCGCAAAAAAAGTGGCTAAAAACGTAGATCTGAAATCTAGAACTATAAAAGCAACACATGAGATACTTTGTTGTCATCTTTGACCACTTTTTCAAGCTTTGGAGGTAGGGTTCTTGCACCCACACTATGGGATTGACGATTTGAAGACTTTGATCAGAAATTTCTTAACCTTTACTCATTTCTTCATTCCCTTGTTATGTATTCAATATTTTTAGTGTGCAGTATTTTTATTCCATACTTGCCTTGTTTATGAAAATATTCTATCATTAATGTTAGGATTAAATCTCTTGCTTTGCTTATGTGATGAATAATTCTTAATCTTAATGAAGTGAGTTAGTTTGTTTCTTTAGTTATTCTTGTTCTTTAATATTTCCAAGGGGAGTAGCTAACCCAGGATTCGCCCATTTACTTTGATTTGAGTTGGGAGAGAGGAAAATTGAGCACTCAAAATAAGGATCAAAAGGTTTGACTTTTTTGCTTTTAATACCAAACAAAATCAAGAGACTTTTCTTCCAGAAATTCTTTCTTTAGACATGGGGGAAGTAGGAGTTATTTCAACGCTGGTTTCAAGTCGTTCGATATTACCAAATGGACATCTAGCGAGGAAGTCTAATTTGATTGGATGGAGCAAAGTAGAAACGTGATGAGAAAATAACTCTCACAAAAAAAGTGATGGAGCAGATTTGTTTTGTCCTAAAAGAAGCCTCAAACGACAACAAGAATCTGGTGAGGAGATGGAGAATGAAGGACCAAATGGCAGAGTATTTTAGCATGAGGAAGTTTAATGTTCATGGAAGATTTATGAGTCTTTTGTCTCTAAAAGGAGCAGACAGAGCAGTAGTTATACTGCCAGAAGCATTTAATGCTGGTTGGATAGACATCACACTCAAGATAGGAAACTTCATTAGTTACTCACCACCAAGAACATTTAAAGCTCCTCACAGAACGCATGATACTAATCATTCCTTTGTCAAGGTCGTTGAGGACAGTAAATTGCAGTCATATACCACTGAAATTCCAGACAGCAAAAGGCAGGAGGCTTCCACTACTGCTACAATTGAGTATGGCAAAGTTTTGCTTGGAAGACGTATCACAGGAAACTTCGGCAATCTTGACTCTGAGATGCCTACCCTCTCCGAGGTTGGGAAATGGGCATCGTCAACTTGGAAGAAAGCTTTTGGGTTAACATCTAGAGATGATAGGCAGTACTTTCCTTTTTGAATTCCCTAATAGGGATCTGGCTGAGCAGACACTTCAAGGAGTGTGGACCTGGAGGAAATCTAGGGTTTGGTTGGAATAGTGGAACCCTCTAGCTGGTGCACACCGGCGGCACAAAAGAGCAAAACAACTTGGATCAAAGCGATTGGATACCTCTTCACTTATAGTCGAATGAAATTTTCCGAAAAATTGGAGACCTTTTTGGTGGCTGGAAATCGACGGAGGAAGAGACTGAATTGAAGAATCACCTGAAATGGGCCCGAATCAAAGTAAAAGGGGATGGTCAGAACGTTCCAAGTGAAGTAACTATCACAAAAGAGGGTCTAAATTTCTTTATCCCAATTTGGGTGGAAAGAAAACCTAGTTTCGAAAGAGCTCCGGCAGCGATTCCAGTGCCTGGAGACGGAAAAACCAATGGCACAATCATGAATTTTGTCCAATGGTCCTTAGAGCCCCATGAGGTGATAGACTCTGTTGGTCAGGCGACAGCTATTGAAAGGGTCACGTGGGCGAGGATATTTCAAATTTTAAACACATGTGTGGTCACGTGAGGAGCATGGGAATTATTTGGGAGAAAAATTGCATCCTATGGACCATCTTGGCAGCAATAATTGTATTGGGCCTGATCCAGCCCAATTTATTTACAACAGAATTGTGGAGGAGCCCGTTAATGAAAGAAGGGACATGTTACTAGTAGAACTCACATCGAGCAAGCCCCCTTTAATTCAGTCCGATAACCTATCTGGGACTTTGCTAATACATGGCAAAGAACGAGCTAGAGAAATCAACGGCAACATGCAAGTGGTATCTAGGGAAGTAGGGTCCAATCCAAGAACAACAACAATTTTCATTTATTGATCAGTCAATCAGTGGGGATCTCTGGAAGTAGAAGATATTTCTCCACTACAAGCAGAACAGAATTGACTTTAAAGGCCATGAGAAGGAAACTCTTGAACTACTTATGCAAATTGATGGAAGTAGGCAAGCAAGACGAATGGAACCAATCACAGATATCAAGAAAATCAGAAGCAAAGGCTCGCTAGAGCTAAAAAAATCGTATCACCTTTGATGTAAATTCAAATGTGGTGGAGGCAGATCAAAGGGGAAGGGTAAAACCCAAAATGACCATTGAAGCTCAAACTAGTTTCATGGAATGTGAGGAGACTGAATGATCAGGGGAAGAGAAGAATCGTCAAAAGCCATCTTTTAGACCGGAAAGCAGACATTATGTTTGCAAGAAACAAAATTAGAAGGAACCTGTCAAGATCACATTAAACAGATCAGGGAAGGAAGATGGACAAGGTTTGGTTGTCTGGAAGCCAGTGGTATCGAGGAGGAATAATAATGATGTGGGATTGTAGAGTCTGGAAGGGAGAAGTGTTACAGATAGGAGCCTATTCCCTAACCTGCAAATTTGAGGCAGTTCTGCAGGAATTTTCTTGCCATATCTCTAACGTATACGCACCCAATGGTAAGATAGAAAGGAGGTTAGTTTGGGATGAACTGGGGGCTTTGAGAGGATTGATAGAAGGTCCTTGGGCAATCTGTGGAGATTTCAATGTCTGCAGATTTCACTTACGGAAGGACTTCAGCAATGGTGGAGTTCTCCAATTTCATAGAGGAAATGGAATTGGTCGACACACAATTGGAAGATGGTACATTCACATGGTTTAAGGGAGATAATCAAAACAGGAAATTACACCGTGTGTCCCCAATGCAGTGGTCATGATTTTTTGTCCCTCATAAGAGAAAGTCTAACAAAAATAGCCTTCCTTCAACTTTAAGTTGAGTCAAAGGACTTTTTTGCCCCTCTACACTTCAAATATTTTTTAAACAACTCCCATGCTCAATTGTCTCTCAATTTTTTTCTTCTTTTTTTTATTTTTATTTTTCTCTTTCTTTATTATATTTTCTCCTCTTTTGTTTCTTTTTTATTTTCTTTTCTTTTCTTTTTGTCACTTTTTCATTTTCTTCTTTTTTGTGTGTGTGTTTTTTTTTTATTTTCTCTCTCTCTTTTGTTTCTTTTTTCTTTTCTTCTTTTTCTTTTTATTTCTTTTTCATTTTTCTTAACTTCTATCTTCTGTCTTTTTTTTTAAATTTATTTTCTCTCTCTTTATATATATACATAAATAATCATTGAGTTAAGCTTTGCTTCCAAGACAAAAGTTATTATTTTTCTCATAAGTTTGACTTAGTGAAAATGGTGAAAATTGTTGTCATGAGGTGCAACTTATTATTTGAAAGTCTTTGGGCTAATTCTTGCCTCCAAAGCAGGAGTTATAGAGCATATCATAAATCAAAACACAATGTGGTAGTATCAAGTTCTGCCCATAGGGAGTAACTTGTCATTTGAAGTTCTTGGTCTAAGTCTTATCTCTAAAGCAAGAGTAATAAAATATCTCATGAGTTAGACATAATGAAATAGTATAAACTATTGTCCACGAGGCATATGCTATTTTTTTAAACCCCTGAGCTATGTTCCGCCTCTAAGGTAAAAGTTATTGCATTCCTCATAAGTTAGACTTAGTAAAAAATAGTGTAAAATATTGCCCAGGGGTACAACTTGTTTTTTGAAGCCCTTGGGCTAAGTCTTGCCTATAAAGCAAGAGTTATAAAACAATTAATAAATCAATACATAATGTGGTAGTGTCAAGTCTTGCCCATAGGGCTTAACTTGTTATTTTGAAGTTCTTGGGCCAAGAGGCAAGAGTTATATATATGATAAATCAAGACAAAAATATAGTAGTGTCAAGACTTGCACATGGGACGTAACTTGTGAAGTTCTTGGTCTATGTCTTGCCTCTAAGGCAAGAGTTATAGAACATCTTATAAATCAAGACATAATGTAGTAGTGTCAAGTCTTGCTTTGGGGCTTAACTTTTGGTTTAGAAGTTCTAGGACTAACAAGTCTTACCTCTAGGGCAATAGTTATACAGTATCTCATAAATCAAAACACAATGTGATATTGTCAAGTCTCGACCATAGGAATTAACTTGTTTTGAAGTTCTTGGGCTAAGAGGCAAGAGTTATCTATATGATAAATCAAGACACAATGTAATAGTGTCAAGTCTTGCCCATGGAGCATAACTTTTAAGTTCTTGGTCTAAGTCTTGCCTCTAAGGCAAGAGTTATAGAATATCTCATAAATCAAACCACAAAAAAACGGTGTCAACTCTTACCCATGGGACGTAACTTGTTCTTTGAAAGTTTTTAGACTAAGTATTGCCTCTAAAGCTAGAGTTATAGGGTATCTCGTAAAATTCCAAATTATACATATTTAAAATAACTAGATTCACGACACGTGCGTTGCACGTGATTCTTAGATATATCGATATATATTAAAGGTTCATTTAAAGTATACATGAAAGAATATAACCGTTAACATTTTGAACTTTCCATATTGATTATTGTGTCTTAACATGTGTGTTATAGTCATGGTAATTCCATTTCGCCTATACATGAATAGATGATCATTTTTAGTTTAGTTAGTGTCGTTAATCATATATACCATTTGTATAAGCATGTACGAAACTTCTCTAATCTAATACTTTTTTATAGACTATAGTGTCAGTGTATATTACTAAACTTAGATATTTAATGAACGAAATGTGAAAAAAAATGTAAGGTCAACTAATAAGATCTTGTTTTTGGCCACCGATTTAGTTGATCTGTCCTAATGAAAGATTTAATTATTTATGATACTGATTTAATGTCTTAGGTACAAGTGGCCATAGATGTGCTTAAGGGATAGCAGAAATCAGTAGGTTTACTAATAGATCTTGCTTTAGGGCACCCATTTAGTTCAATCGCTGTCAGTCAGAATATTGTTTTTGTGATACGAATTTGAGGATTGAGATTAAGTGGACATAGAAATAGTTAAGGAATATTTTTAAGCAATATGATCATGTATTCATCTTGTATTCGATATACAACTGGAGTGTAGTATCATAAAGTGTAGTCCACAAAATGATGAGCAATGTGGTGTTCATTTTTTTGGTTTCCAGGATGAAATTATGTCCAATTATATTTTGGCAATTGGTAGAAGATCAAATTACCACCAATTCTGTGATAGATGCCTCTAAGTATTTAGTCTCTAGAAGTCTATGGAAAGTAAGACCTCAAATTTGGAAAAATTGGACTGCTTAGTAACTGTCTTTATCTGTAATCAATTGTAAGTGATAATATATGAAACATGATAAAGCAGAATGACAAACTTACCATTGACGTTGTATTGATTTGCCCATTTATGAAATTGGGTAAGAGTGCGTACACTTAGTATTCTAGTACCATCCCCTATTATTTACAGTGATGGGATGTTCATGTAATGTCATTAGTCATTACATCAAAGAAGTGTATTGATACCAACCTCGGTCAAGAGCCACATTATTGTTAACCACGTGTTGATTTTTCAATTTTATTTTAGCATAAACAAAGTAATATTTCTTTGATTTCTTCTCCAAAATACATCACTTCGCTTGCTGGTTGTAATAAAGAAATCCAAAAAGCATCCAAAAAAGCTCTAAATATAATATAAAAGGAAAAGAAAAAAGTAAATGGTGCAGTGGCCAAACTAATCTCCAACATAATATTTAATCACCAATACAAATTATAAAAATACACGAAAAAATTTCTCATTCCAGTTCAAAGACCACCACCATCTATTGTTTATTTAAGAATCCTTCTAAGGCACCTTCAACTTCACTTGGCATTGGCAAGCAAAGTGTTGATGGCCTTGGCTGCGATACCATATTTTGCGATGCTTGCTTCACCTTGGTGGACTTACGAGTCTTGAGACCACAGTTGGGGTTGACCCACAAGATGTTGGTGTTAAGAACTGCAAGCATCTTGTTAACTCTATCAACTATCTCGTTGGTTGATGCTATTTTTGGAGAGTGATGTCAGAGAGAGTGGATGTCATAGACATCACGGCCAATGCCAGCTTCATATTTCCCTCCCTCCTTGAAATTGAGAGGAACTTCTCATCGGAATGTGGTTTGTAATAGTGATCACATCAGCATCCATGTCAATGATGGAGTGGATAATGTCGTTGATGTTGGAGTAGTACATATGCTTATAGATCTATGTAGTGTCCTGGATGACAGTGATGCCTACCTTATCTAAATCCTCCACCTCATCCTTAATGGCCAAAGCAACCTGGTAGTAGGCCTCAAACCTTGGTCATTTCCGGCAAAAGACCAATTGAGAATGGTGACTGGTCCGATAAGTATTTCTTTCATTGGCCTCTTAGTAATGCTTTGGGGTTTTTGAAAATCAGAAGACGATCATTAGCCAAGGGCGACTAATGTCACCATAGATGATTTATGGCTTCACACATCGCAATTCATAAGATTGAACCTATTTATTCGTAGAGAAAGCAAAATTAGAGCGCTGATAAATTGATTTTTTGGAAGTTTAATTTAATACACTAAGTTGTGCACTAATTTAATTGATTTTCAACTTACAGTTTGCTTTGGACCAAGGTTTGCATCATTGGTTGCTTCGGGGGTAAATCTGTTGGAAGATTTGGAACAAATGAATAGGAATTCAATTTAGAAAAGTGTGTTTGTACATATTGTAGTTGGAGTTTTGACGATTTGGTGCGGTGGAATTCGAGGATACATGAAGCAGGGGAATGAAACATTGTAGATGCATCTGATTCATTACCGATGGATGAGAATGCAATTTAGCAGGAAGTTAGTTTATATTGTATGTAGTTGGCGCTTGATACTTTGGCGTGGTTGGATCGAAGAAGGTTGCAGTAGGGACAGAGCAGATGGTATATACATCTGATTCCTTACAGATAAATGAAATATTTCACTTTAGCAGGTAGTTTAATTCAAATCTTTGTAGTTCACATTTAATGATGAAATGTGGGGGAAACTGGTAAAAGTTAGGTTTTGGAGAGGTGACGGGAAGAGGCCTGTGAGGGTGTTGCTTTAGTAGGAGTTAGGAATATTGATGTAATATATCTCAAGAGCTGTCGTGGTAGAACTCGATCAAATTGTGACAAACTAATTAGACGCTTAAGCATCCTCATCAATTGCGACTTCTGTGTTTGTTGGAAAAGAAAAGCCTAAATTCATTGGTGTATAAAGGGGCAAAAAGGGGCTGCAGATGGTTGCTGATGGGGAATATGCAGTAGTGAAGCATAAGTGAAGGGATAGATTAGGTGAAGCATAATGCAGATGAGGAATATGCAGTAGTGGAATCGATAAGGTGAGTATTATATGAGTTAACGTGAGAACTTACAAGATACTAATAGTAGCAGCAACTAATCCAAAGGTTAACCCAATATGTAAATGTGATTTGCGATAAATTATGTGCATGTAAAGGGGAAAAGACGAAGACGGTCAACGAGCAGCTATAGGTGAATGTCACTGCGATTAAAAGTGAACAAGCAGGGGGAAAAGTGAACGATAAAAGAGAATGTGAATACCTGATAGTATATAGGTGTTTCATGGGGGAGATTTTTCAAAGCCGAATTTTAAAAAAGAATGGAACTTTGATTTAGATATTCAATTTATATAGAACAAGGAAAGGGATAACCTGTATAGAACATCAAAGCAAACATAAATGCGAGCATGGCAGATATGGATGAGATCATAGGTCGTTACACCAAACACGTACATTCCAACTTTTCTCTGCACTTTTGGCATAAATAGCTCCTTTTGTTTGCTCATTGTATTGTGTAACCACAGTTGTTGCTTCCTCAATTCATTCTCAGATCCATCACCGTCAACGGCGGCCTTTGACTTTGAATTTTAGGTTGTACTTAGGCACCTAGCCCTAGTTCGGCTTCTCCAATAGTACGTGAAACTATCGACGGCGGCGGAAATGGCCATTTTACGATTTTGGAAGGGAAGCAATGGCTTGTAGCATTTTAAAAGTGTCGCCATTCCGGAAATACCTTGGTTGTTATTGTTATATTGAGTGGGGGCAAGGGTCGCATCTGTTCATTCAAATCGAAGAGGCGAGAGAGAACGAATGGGAAATGGGGATGCTTTAGGGTTACAAAAGTGTGCCAGCGCATGAAAATATACTAAGAGGGCAAATTAGTAATTTAACATTGGAGATTTTTGAGTTCATGCTTTTAAGGTAATATAGATAGATAAATATAAAGAAAAATTCTCTTGAATCTAGGGATCATTTTAAAAAAAAAAGTACAAAATGCATAAAATATCATTTTTAGTTCCATAATTTAAAAAATTAAAGAAAAAAAAATAAGATAAGAAAAAAGTAGAAAGGACGAAAAAAATATAAGAAAAAACACAAGATAAACACAAGGAAAAGAAACAAAATATGTAACAAAAAATAAAAGGAGCAAAGAAGGAAAAGAAAAAATGGTAAGAGAAAAGTGAGAAATGAGGGGAAAAAAGAAAGAAAGAAAAGAAAAAAAATATAAATTTTCTAGTTCTATTTAGTTATCAAAATACAAGTTTCCTTTATTTTGTTGTATTAGGGGGCAATTTTGTCCAAGGAATTTTTATTAAGGATCTTGTTTGGAAAGCAACCTGGTAATTGGAATTGATTTAATTACTAGGGTAGTAATTACCACCCTAGTAATTATATAGTCTAGTAATTACTCTGTCCTGTTTGTTTAGTACAATATAATTACAAGTGTGTTGTTTGGTTGCACAATGTCATTACAAGGTTATATTAAATTTTAAAAATAAAAGTTAATTATCTAAAATTAAAAATTTATATTAGACAAATAAAGGTATTTATTTATTAATAATATTAAATTAAATATTTAAGATATATATTGTCTTTTGAAAATATATTATTAGCAAATATATATTCTTAACTAATATTATTATTTTTTAAATTAATATATTTTAATTAAATTAATTACAAAAACTAAAAATACAAGTTTTATGCGAGCATCATGAAATACATGTCTGACAAAAATATTAAATGTTATAAATATAATGTCATAGTAAAATTGTTAAAATATTTGATAAAAAATAATATATTTAATCTAACTAAAAAATAAATGACTTATAACGTGAAATAGCAAGTCAATACTACAAAAACAAATGAAACTAAAAATATAACATAAGTTTTAGATTCAAAATTTAAAAAAAAAATTAACATAATGCTCTTATGCAAAATTTCAATATAACGTACATAAATGACTTTAAAAAAATATGTATATTCATAACTTTATCCAACAATGAATTCAACTTTGATTTGAAAATTAGAATGTTAATAAAATCGTGCTAATTAAAAAATAAACGAATAAATAAATAAAAAAGATAATATGAAAAACTGTATTAAATCACATGATATATAAAGGTTGAGAATGAGAAGGAAATGAAATATAAATATTACAACAACAACAAAGTGGAATCCCACAAGTGATGTCTGGAAGGGTAAAATGTACACAGACCTTACCACTACCTCAAAGGTAGAGATGTTGTTTCCTGAGAACCCTCGTCTCAAAAAACCCATAAGCAGAATAAACTAGATATGACGAAAAAAGAAAAAGGAAAAGAAAAAGAAAAAGAAAAATAAGAAAAAATGACTAATAACGAAAAGTACTTAAATACGATAAAATTAACATATACAAGACGGATAATGACAACACAAGATATAAAGACATGACTAATACTACTACCCTACTATACCCCAAGGTCAGACATCAACCTAACCCTACTAACCTATTAGCCTGCTACTCTAATTCGCGACTTTCACTCCTTTCTATCTAAGGTCATGTCGTCGGTGAGATCAAGTTTTGCCATGTCTTGTCTGATCACCTCCCCTCAATACTTCTTCTGTCTACCTCTACTCCTCCGTGTAACCCCTAAATCCAACCTCTCGCACCTCCTAACAAGAGCATTGGTACTTCTTCTCTGCACATGTCCAAACCATCGCAGTCTCGCTTTCCTTATCTTGTCAATCACAAGGGCCACTTCTAACTTCTCCCGAATGGTCTCATTCCTAATCTTATCACTTCTGGTATGTCCACACATCCATCTCGACATCCTCATCTCCGCGACCTGCATCTTCTGAACATGTGAGTTTTTGATTGGCCAACACTCCACCCCATACAGCAAAGACGGTCTAACCACCATTCTGTAAAATTTACCTTTAAGTTAGGTGATATCTTCTTATCACACAGTACTCCAGGGGCAAGCCTCCATTTCATCCATGCTGCCCCAATACGATGTGTGACATCATCATCAATATTGCCACTACTCTAGATGATGGACCCAAGATATTTAAAGTTGTCCCTCTTGGGGATTGGTTGAGTGGCAAGCCTCGCATCAATGTCTACTTCATCCCTCGCAACACGGAATTTGCACTCCAAGTATTTTGTTTTGGTCCTGCTCAGTTTGAACCCTTTGGATTCCAAAGTCTGTCTCCAAACCTCCAATCTATCATTAACTTTAGCCTGAGTCTCATCAATCAGTACTATATCATCCACAAATAGCATACATCATAGAACCTCCTCCTGAATAGACCATGTCAGCTCATCCATCACCAAGGCAAACAGAAAAGGGCTCAACACAGATCCTTGATGAAGTTCCATCTTAACAGGAAAATACTCTGAGTCTCCTCCCACTGTTCTTACCCGAGTTTTGGCTCTATCGTACATGTATTTTATCACCCTAATATACACCATTGGAACACCTTTCACCTCTAGACAACTCCATAGGATATCCCTCGGAACTTTGTCATAGGCAATCCCAAGATCAATGAACACTATATGAAGGTCCTTTTTTCTTTCCCTATATTTTCCACTAATCTCCGAACAAGATGAATTGCTTCAATCGTCGACCGCCCCGGCATGAATTTGAACTGATTCTCTGAAATAGACACTTTTTTCTCACTCTCATCTCCACCACTCTCTGTCAGACCTTCATAGTGTGGCTTAACAACTTGATACCACTGTAATTTGTTACAATTTTGAATATCACCCATGTTCTTGTACAATGGAACCATTGTACTCCTCCATTCATCGGGCATCTTGCAAGTCTTCATAATAGCATTGAACAGTCTAGTCAACCACTCTATACTATCGTTGACCATGTTCTTCCAAAAATCTACCGGGATCTCATCGAGTCTGATCACCCTCTCTCTCTTCATCCAACTAATAGCACGTATAACCTCCTCAACTCTGAACCGCCTACAATAACCAAAATCTCGATGACTATCGGAGTGTGCCAACTCACCCAGCTTAATATCTCTATCTCTTTTTTCATTTAAGAGTCTATGAAAATAAGCTTCCACCGTAGCTTAATGGAAGTCCCATCCACCAACACCTCACCCTCCTCATCCTTGATGCACTTCACTTGGTCCAAGTCGCGAGCTTTCCTTTCTCTCTCTTTAGCAAGCCTATACAATCTCTTGTCCCCGTCTTTATCACTTAGCTCCACATACAAGTACTCAAACATTGTTGTCTTAGCACTGGTCACTGTCGTCTTTCGCTTCTTTCTTTGTCGTCTTATAGATCTCCTTAAACCTTTGCTTTTCATCCTCATCCCTACACTCCAACCACTTCGTATAAACAATCTTCTTAGCTTTCACTTTGCCTTGAACTTCATCATTCCACCACCAATCACCCTGACGTCCACCAAAGATCCCTCTCGAAACCCCTAGTACCTCGGTAGCAACTTTTCTAATGCAACCAGCAGTAGTGTCCCATATATTGTTCACATTTCCGCTACTACTCCAAGCCTCTAAACTACTCAACTTTCCTTCCATCTCTCAAGAAAGGGCAAGAGTCAAGCTTCCCCATCTAATCCTCGGTTGGGCATAAATAACCTTCTGCTTCTTTTCTCTTTTAAACTCTAAATCCATCACTAGAAGCCTATGTTGAGTGGAAATGTTTTCACTCGGAATTACTTTGCAATTCTTACAAAGGCTTCTATCGCCCTTCCGAAAAAGAAATCAATTTGAGTCTTAGTTACCGTACTACAAAAGGTAATCAAATGATTTTCCGTCTTCGGGAAACATGAGTTAGCAATAACTAACTCAAAGGCTTTGGCAAAGAAACGTCCCACCTCCATTCCTCTCCCCAAAACCAAAGCCTCCATGAACATCTTCAAACCCGTTAGTGGTTGCCCCGATATGCCCATTAAAGTCTCCCTCAATGAAGATTTTTTCTGTCTTTGGTATGTCTCTCCCAACCTCATCCAACTCTTTCTAAAAGAGCTTTTTGACATCCTCACCCAGGCCCACTTGAGGCGCATAGGCACTAACTACATTCACTTTATGCCTACCAACCACAAGTTTAAAAGACATCATCCTATCATTAATCTTTCTAACCTCAATCACATATTCCCTAAGGTTCTCATCTACTAGGATACCTACTCCATTTCTATCCCTAGAACCACCTGAGTACCATAACTTAAACTCGTTTACATCCCGACGCTTTGATACCTACCCATTTGGTCTCCTGAACACACGTTATATTAATTTGTCTCCACTTAAGACTTTTCACTAGCTCTATCGATTTCCCTGTAAGTGATCTTATATTCCACGAACCTATCCTTAACTTAAATAAGCCCGTGCCCCTCTTACCACCCTCTATCCCTTACCTCTGACCCCAACAGACGACATATGACCTTAATCCACCATTAGATCCTAACGCCACTAAACTAAGAGCTAATAACTCACTAAGCTACTAAGATCAAGAAGATACAATCCAACAATATAGAACAGTAAAATATAAGGTATACTACTAATCAAACAATCAAGTACAGAATCAAGACGAATAAACAGGTAAAGACAACACAATATGATATTTAAGCTCACAAAATATAAATGGTAAATATAGAAATATATGATAAATCTAGGAATATATGGAAAAAGTCAACACAACAAGCAATAAACAACACAAATATGTAGAGGGCAAGAAATAGAAGGCAAGTAAAAAGATACAATTGAATAAAATAAGAAATAACAAGAGATTGGAAGATATCACCAGGAGTACTGGTCAAAAAATTGTTGACTGTTGCCGGAAAGTACTGGAAAATACAAGTTGTAGATGTCATCGGAAAACTTCGCCAAAATCTACTTCTCGCCGGACTAACTTGCCGGAAATTCACACCGAAATCTAGAAATTGGTAAACTTCGCTGGAAAGTACTAGAAAAGAAAACTATAACCTTGCCAGAATACCTCGTCGGAAAATCACGTATCTTGGAAGATTCTGACCGGAATCTAGATCGCAGGAGAATGAGAAGTTTTGCCGGGAAAAATATGCTTTCAACTCGTAATAAAGATGTTTCGCTGAGGGAATGTGAGCTCACAAGCTGAGAAAAAGAAACCCTCGTTGGGATTGAATCTTAGGGCTGGGTTTTGCTATGAGTTGGGCAAACTACCGGAAAGCCGCCGGAATTTGAATAGTTCTGATCGGAATTCTCAAAGATGAGGCAAGAAACCCTCGCCGGAATAGCTCGATATTGCCGGAGAAAGAGATCACCGAAATAGTTCGATCAATGAAGGAAGAAAGAGTATGAAAGAGACGACCAAATCTCAAAAAAAAATTCAGCTACCAAAATCTTGATTTTGAAAAAATCAAATCTTGAAATCCAAATATCACACTTCTCACTATCGTTTCTTCCGATTTTGCGACTTTTCTTCACCGGAGTTGACAGCAATAAGCTTACAATTCAAAATTGTTTATCTCCGTTCTCAGTGGATGCATAAATGATTTTTAAATATTGGTTTCTGAGATTCTGGTGTTTGAAGTTTTGGTTCTTGTGTGCTTCAAAGATAATTAGTAGGATGTATAAGAATAATTTTAACTATTACAAAATAAAATATATTTTTAGAAAAAATTAGAATAATAAAAACAAAAGAAAGAAATTAAAAAGTAACCAGCATGTAATTACACCATGTAATTAATTACCAGCAATTCACAGCCTCTCCCTGTGAATTGGAGAGTGTAATTACACCCCATCAATTATACCCAATTATCTGTTGACCAAATAATTACCTGTCCAACCAAACAGGTCAGACGAATGAAGGGTATTTTTGCAAGACATTTCTTATGAGGCGCAAAATATCAAGACCAACACTTATACTACAACAAGAATAACAACATGCCCAGTGGAATCCCACAAGTGAAGTCTGGGGAGGGTTACCACTACCTCATAGAGATAGAGAAACTGTTTTTGGAAAACCCTCGTCTAAAAATTAAGCCCCATAAGCAAAAAGATACTAGATATAGGCAAAAAATAAGAGAAGGAAAAAAAAAAGAAAAACGACTAATAATGAAAAGCAAATGATAAACAGATTTCTTTTCTTTTTTGAATGGGCCAGAAGTTTTAGTAACATAAAAACAAATGTTTGCAAAGATTGGTGTCTGATCATGTACCTATCACACTTCAATGTGGTAGCTGGGAGATCCCAAAATCTTATTTCAAATTCTAGAATTGGCGGTTGACAAAAGAAGGTTTTGGGGACAAAGTTAGTGACCGATGGAATTCTTTTGAGTTCTCAAGGAGTCCTGATTACATCTTAGCCTCCAAACTTAAAGCCCTCAAAGAAAAGCTCAAGGAATGGAGTAGGTGTTGTTGACACCCAATTTTTACCCTCCACAATACGAATTAAATATTGAGCTTTTAATTTTAAACAACTTCGAATAATTAGCTTTCGAAATGCAAAAATTATCTTTAATGATTTTTTGGAGTTTAAATCCTATGCACTCTTTATTAGACATTTTAATTTCAAATGTTGCATATTTTAATCTCATGTCACATTTTCAATTTTTCATCAAATTCTCAATAAGAATTTTCGTTGTTTTTTAGTTTAATTACTTTCAGGATTAACCATCTCGTTGTTAGATTAATTATTTCAAGTTGTTGACATTTTAAAGCTCCTTAATTAATTCGTATTAATTTCGTCTCGTGGTCAATTTAATTAATTTATTCAAATTGATCATATTTTAAATGGCCACATTTACAATTCGAATGGCTATTTTCTTAATTTAAAATCCCAACCCCCTTTACCCCATTTTTTCAGATCCCAGCCCATTTCAATGCAAAAACCGGCCCACCTCCCTTATTTCTTTCAGCACCTACATATTCATCACCTCAGCCCACCAACATTCTTCCGACCCAGCCCAAATAATCCCCGCCCCAGCCCAAATCTTCGCCGACCCGGCCCAACCCATCCTTTTTCTTCAGCCAACATATTCACTCAACATATATCTCTCTCACCCCAATTACACGCGCCCCCTTATCTCTCCCATTTCTCCTCTCACGCGCAAACTCCCTCACCACGCTCATCTTCTTCGTAGAATCAACCCAACAACAATCGCGAACCTTTGTCCCAAGATTCCCTTCAACAACCTCAAGCCCCTCCGTACATACGTGTCCCCCTCGTCGTTCTCCCATACAAAGTCGTTGAGTCGAATCTCGACACGTGGCCTAATCTCATCGTCATCCCGCCTTCATCTCTTGAAATCGACGCCTAGTCTCTCAATTTCGTTGGGATTCTTATCCCCAAAGGAAGATTTTGACTTTTGGAATTCAAATTTGAACCCGAATTTCATTATTTCCAGCTCCAAATCCCCATTTTGACCTCGAACCTTTCCCAAAATTTCGTCAGTTTTTCCCCCTTTCAAAGCCCTAAATCGATTCCTATATAAACCCCCCTCTTCTCTCGTTTAAAGGGTTACGGATTCAGCCGCCACTCTACACTAAAACCCTAGAAATTGTTGAGCGATTCGGTAGCTTTTCCACTCTCAGAAACCATAACAACCCCCTGGTCATTTGCTTGAAGGTTCGTTAGCTCGTTTTGGAGTTTAAGCTTTGGTGTCGAAGCTAGAGTCTTCACAGAGGAGTCTCTGTTCGTGGTGAGGTTTATCTTCTCAACTCGTCGTTTCTGGTTTGCTGCTCCAAAACAGTCCTTCGGGACTCCATCCTCATATCCCTGGGAGGTTGCTGTGAGATGTGAAGAAAGATAGACAGGAAATTGGCGAGATTTGGGTGTATATATATATTGAATATACACAAAGTGTATATTACAGCAGGAGATGGGCCAAAGGCCAAGGCAACAGATTTTGATTTTTGGGCCAGGCAGGCCCAATCATATTTAGAAGGATTAGGATAGGTTTTGGGCCTGCCAAGCCCAAATAATTAATTTATTTATTTTTGTTTATTTACTTGTTTATTTGTTTAGTCATTTATTTTATTATTATTTGTATTTATTTGTGTTGTATTAACTTTGACTCTTTATTTGTAATTAATTGGTTAATTTAATTAATTTCTCCAAGTTTGGCCATTTATGTTATTTTTTTAGTAATTTCGTTATTTTAATGTGCAAAGCCTTTTTTTTAGAAAATTACGATTTTGGCCATTCGAATTGACTTAGAATTTTAACAAAATTAATTCAAATCCTTCTAAGTTGTTAAAATTGGGCAAAATTTGGTTAGATTTTAAAATCTTTAGAAACCCTTTAAAATGTGCTTTAGTTTTAAGTTATTTCTTTAAAATTAATTTTTAAAGTTGGTCAAATCTTTTCCTAATCGTCGGTTGACCGCACTTAAGCGGCTACTTTGAATGATTAATTTCTTTTCAAAGTAGAAATTGAATCTCGAACCCTTTTCTCTAAGTTTTAAAACTCTCTATTAGGTTTTAAAATTAATTAAAGTTTTCTTATTTTTTCTTTAAAAATTAAGTGGCGACTCTGTAAAATTTGGAAATTCGATTTTACTTAAATTAATTGAATTTTCGAAACAAAGCCATTTTTTTCAAAATAACAGAATGGCGACTCTGCTGGGGAAATTAATTAGATTATAACCTTTAGATTAGGATTATTTGACTTGTTATTTGTTTATGTGATTTATTTTTCCTACTTGCGCAATTACTTGTTTAATTTTTGTATCTATTTAATTTTATCATGGCATTTCCCGTCAACCAACAAACTTAGTTTGCATTAGGTTAAGGGCGGTTACGGGGTTTAATAATTCTAAATGCTCAAATGATCAAAAGGTCAATGGAGAATGACAATATGGATCATCTCAAAATTGATCCAAGAAAGTCACTTTAAAACTGGTCGAAACTTGCTCATGTGCCGAATTATTAAAATGTAACGGTTGAAAGTTGTCATAATAGAGAAATAAAATTATATGGATAGGGTCGAAATGATGGCATGACGCTACGCAAATTAAATTTGAGGAGTCACCGAAAAGATGCATGGAACTATGTCAATCAAATATGAGTCACCAAAAAGACACAGTGCTATGCAACTCAAATATGAGAGGGACTTTCCGGTAGGTGCTGCTTGGGTTGTGGTCGCCCGAACTTCCCGAGCCTAGTGATGGTGTTGGTTTTTGTGCACAACACCCATAGAAACAAATTTGACAACCGAAACAGTGAACAGCCACCGAAAAGATGATGTGGTGCTACGCAAATTGAATATGAAAAAGTAGTCACCGGAATGATGGCACGGTGTTACACAAACACGGACAAATGTGGGATTGACACAAAACCCTAGAAAGTCACCGAAAATTGATGCATAGTGACTTGTTTGACTGAGTTTTCTTCCCTCAAATATGAGAATCATTCATATATCTTTGACCCTACTTTTGTTAACATAAACATTGGCCAGACGGGCAGCATATATGGGTCGTAGCCGCCCGCCGGCAACGGAAGCTCTTTGATTTTCTACCAGAACCGTAGATGCTCTGATACTATGTGATAAATATAGGAGAAAATATTATTGAATTGTTGTCTACGTTATTACATTGAGACCCTATTTATAGATACTATATTAAACTCCTTTTCCAACTAGGATACTATAATACAAT